>SOPF01025510.1:5595-52847 GCA_012979155.1 Hypericum perforatum
AAAGCTCTCAGGCGGCCACTGCGAATGTTCTTGAGAAACAAGCCTTACAGATTATCATCACCGACCTCCAAACAACCACCAATATCAACATAATTAAAAAAGCAAAACCAATTTAAAAAAAAATAAATACGAAATAGGGCAAGTCAGACAATTTTAATGCCTCAAAAGGTTAAATTCAAAGAGGATTAACTGGAATCCCAGAGAACCCACTCATGCATCTAATTGATTCTTCATTCTTGCCAATTCAATTTACAAAAAATAATAGAATTTTTTTTTTCCTTTGGGACCTAATTGCATCCGATTGGGAAATTCAACAAGATCCCAAGCTCAAGTAAAACACAAAAGGCCACGCTTGTGGATCCATTCCTAAAGGAAATCGGAAGCAAGGGAAACAACGAAGAGGGGAAAAACAAAGAATTAAGTAAACCCTAGAGGATTGATAGGGTTTTAGTACAAGATTGTGTTTTATAGTACGTGTCGGGGTGAAGCGGACAACGCCTAGGGGTTTTTTTTTGTGTGGCCGTGAGGCGGCTACTGGATTTTGGGCCTTAGTATTTAAGGCCCACTAGAAGATTACAAGAAAGGTGAAAGGTCCGTGTTTTGGAATATATGTTATGACGGCCCAAGCGTATAAATAATTGAACATCGATTATAATTTTTATATTGAACTAGAAAATTAAATTTATTTATTTATATTCAAAGGATGTGACTTTGTAAAAACAATATATTGTGTTTATTGTTAGAGTTCGGTCGCAATTGCGGATGCTTATACAGACTTTCACTCTCTTTTTTCATTTAAAAACTCTTCTTTGCTTTTTTTGGTTTTCTATTTGGATATCGTTCATTAAATGGATTAATCAAAATCTAAATTTAATAATACGAAAAAAGCTCATTGACATCTTTTTGAGTATGGCCAAGAAAATGACATCGTTGCCGATTTAACTATAAAATTGTTGCCTCTAATGTTTTATCTGGGATTTACTGACAAATTAACGGAGAGTACGGATCACACTTACTTGGGCTAATGTAATTTATTATGTCTAATTGTGAGCGACTATCACCGTCAAACACGTTTTAGCACTTAATTTAATTTTTTCTATTAGTGAGTTTTGAACACACAAAAATTTCAAGTAGATTAAAATGTCTTATGGCGTAGCCAAATCATTTCAGATTTAGTGGGATTAGGTAAATCACCACTAAAGTGAATTGAAAATAATTATTTTACTTTTAGGGATATAATTGTTAAGTATGAAAGTTGTAGAAAAAGAAATAAATTGTTAAAAATATTATGTAATTTGTTAAAAATATCATGATAATTCTAAATCTAAATTTTAAAAAAATAACAAATCATATACTAATGAAAATTCAATTAATGATTATACTCTCTAAATAAAAAATAGTATTTTGAGACATAATAAAATTACTATCTCACTACTTCAATATTGATAACATTTAAATGGTAGACAATTAATCTAAATAAAAAATGATTTTTAAAAAAATAATATTAAAGTAAATAGTAATCATATTAAAATAAAGGCGTGTCAATATTAAAATGAACGAATAATAATATCCAAATAAATACATATGAATATTACAATTAACTAGTACAAATATCTAATTAAATAAATATCAATATTAAAATTAACAGATACTATTACTAAATTTAACAAGCAGTAATATCCAACTAATATTGATATCCTGGACAACCTCATGAACTTGCGTGTCTCCGTCATCGTCCTTGCCAACAACAACTTCCACGGCTACAAACAGACGAGCCTCGCCAACATGTCAGAAGCATGCGTCCTCAAGCCCAAGGGTATATGGTGGCCCACGTCTGTGCCCGAGATAAGTAGAGCTTCAATTCTTTTATGGATTTGTTTAATTCGTGTACATTGATCAAGTCCCATGATCTTGTCAAGTCCCGGCCGAAGTAGAGATCTTCCACCAAGTCCCGGCTTATTAAGGTGCAAGTTCGTCTTCCATGGCGGGCGAAAACCAGTCAATCATCTTCAAGCCGATTGATTCCTCTTCTATCTGTTGTGAAGAAGGTTAGGGTTTTTATGTGGTTGTGTCTTAAGCTAATAGAGTTTTATTATATTTGAATTAGTTTATTCTTTTATAGTCAAATCGGAATCTCCTTTAAAGTTTTTAATGTTAGTTAAATACTTATTTGTCTAATATCAATTATACTCTTGAACATTAATTACTGTTAGATATAAAATTTAAAGACAAAACTCAATCTAATAGTTATTAAAGAATTCTTATTATAGGATGCCATTTTAGATATTCCAGTGAATGATACCAATTTATTTTGGTACTTGATTTTTAATACAATTATTGTTAATTGTATTAGCACATTTGATTCCTCAAGTATGTCAATAGATCGTTTCGGGAAAAAGGTAAACCTCATAGTTTGGATCCACAGGTAAGCCGGAAGACAACGTGGGGATGATGTGTGAATTGTCTTCAAAAAAACTATTTTTTTTCCAATAGAAGTCCACATTAGTTGTTTCTCCAACTTGTAAAACACTACGGTATAAACTGGTAGAGTATTTACTGGGGATATTGCCAACCACGTACGACCGACCCCTTTTAATAAAATTGAAAATGGCCGATTAGATGACATAATTTTTTAAATTTTTCATTCCACTGTTACAATAATTTATCGACAGAAAATCAGCAAGTATTTTTAAATATTGTGAGAAACAGATATGAAAAAAATACGAAAAATTATATTCCGTAATATTTACATATGATTATCATTTTTGTTGAAAAATATGATTATCTTTAATACTATTTTTTTTGTCAAAAACAATTATTCAAACAATTGGGTATCAATTTGGTCATTTTTTTTATCACTCAGAATGAATATTTTGAAACTAAATAATAACAATAGTATATACGTTGGCTAATCACAAGAAGTAAATTAGATTTTTGTAGAAAAATATTTGGTGAGGCATAATATGACCAAGAATTTGACTTGGATGGAGACTTGACCGAGTAGATACCGCCGAGCGTAAAAGAAGGTGCATCTTCCTTCGACTTCGACTCCATTCGAAGGTAGTTTCTCCGGTCGGGTCCGGCTTGTCAACTATTCTACGGGAATTTCGCGAAGAGACGATAATCTTGGATTCCGTTCTCGAACAAAAAATTGACTTAATTTTTTGTGGAAAATAAATGCCAACGCTTTCTTAGTTTTTTTTTTTTAATTATGTAATTTATGCTTTATTATTCATTCTGATAATCCATATTTGAGTTATGCAATACTACATATAAAACAAACCACACTGTTTTTATTATGTTCAATATTAATTTTAATAAATTAACCAATATATAATAATATTCACCATTTATTGTTACATATTTTAGCAGCACAATAACCAATTATCAGTTGGTTCGTTTGTATTTTATTTGACAGTGATATTTACACTTATAAATAACTAAAATATTTAATTTATATATAGACTTACCGACAAAAGAACTAAGATGTAGACAAAGCCACGTGCAATGTTTGTGATTTGCCATGTCATTTAAAGTAGACTTTTTAGGGAGGTATTCTGTTCAATATATAGTAAGTGTAAATTCATCTTTCCAAAAAAGACAAATTCAAATGTGAATTCAAATTAATATTTGTATGGATTTCGAATTTAAGTTACTATTTCTTACATTTTTAATCCGAATAATATTCAATTAATAATCAAGTTTATTCTTCTTATTATTTTACGACTTTTTTAAGAGTTGCTTATGGGACTTTCATTCATGAAATAGGATAAAGGAAACGATACAAGTGACATTGGAAAAATTGCAAATATTTTTCCTTCAAACGAAATTGCAAATATTTTATCACAAGTCACGAGCCTTTGATTTAGTTTTACAAAATTATCACCAAATAAGTTAAGATTATTTAGCTCGAAAGATCAAACATGTTTATTTTCAGACGAATTTAAATTATAACTATCTTACAAGTTATTTGAAATGTGAATACTATATAATTTCAAGAAAAAATTGCATTCAAACGGATTTTTTCATAAAAAATTTACAAAATTTTAAAATTGGTGACCACGCAGGTTATCATTTACGCGAAAAACACCTGCATTATAAAAAGACTTTCTAATGATCTTATTTATCACAAAAAACCGATCCCATTAATAAAAAAAACAAAAGTCAACATCTTTTTTCTACAAATAGTAGGAAATCTTGGGATCAAAGACCGGTAGAGTCCATTTTGTGTCCAATTACAATGTACAAGTCTTATGAGTTATGAGTTGTGACCACCGACCTGGCTCCGGCATTCTATTGACCTAGAATTTTGTCTACAACAGTAGGAAATCTTGACTACAGTTCTAAAATAGATATAATGGACATTTGCATTTTTATGAATATATAAGAATATTTACTAATTGGACTAATCCAAGTTTGAGCAATACTTACGCTTTTGCTTTCTGAAAAATCAGAACTCAACATTTATTAATTGAACTCAAATAGTTATTGTTAAATTGATATAAGTGATAGTGATGGAAATCTCGAGTAGATTTTCCAGCCATAGTGTGAATGCCAGACTCAGGAACCGTAGATTTTCTTACATGGGTCATATTGTCTTATTAGAACTATTCTTTTTTTAAAAAATTAGTTTTTACTACTATTTGGTCAGACGTGTCTTAGTCTTTAAAGAATTGATTGAATAATACTAATTTGGGATTGTACACGCGTTTTTATAAAAAACGATGCATTACGGAAAAAAGCTCAGAAGAAGCGAAAACCATTCACTTGACCTAGCAAACGATCACGTTCACATCCTAGTCAAGTTTAATAATGGATATGTGAATTATCAATATTGATTGTAATATCCCGTAATTTGATAAATTAATTTTATTGATCAAAACAAGTTTTTTTCAGTATATTTTGTTCTCATTCGTACGCATCCTAAATTTTTTTCAAGAAGGTTACTCATCATGATGCTACTCCCGGTCATGCGCCTTTAATTTTAGAATTCTTTCAAAATGTGTTCTGAAAAAAAGAGTACATTTTGTTGATATAGATAATATTAATCCAATTATTTAAACATTCTAATCACTACATATATGATATGTCACGCTTATAAATTTCTCCAACTTACTTATTTTTTCTGATGTAATATTCTCTCAACCACATTTTCTTAAACAAAGTACACCAAGCTAAAATTTGCAATTTTTTTTACTTTCTCTCATACTTTTAAATAGGTTCATGTATGCACAACATGGAATGGATTTTACAATGGGCTCAAGATTAATCTGCTCTAATACCGTATTAGAATGTTGATATCCAACCCAAAATCTTAAGGCTATTAGTAGATGGATCATCCACACTTATAAATTGGTTCAACCCACCTGACAATTTTAATGTGGTATTTTCTTTAATACACCTTCTCAAATGAAGTCAAATTGGCTTAATTTTGCACACGACCCATCGTGCTTTCAAATAGGGGGTCATGCGAGCAAAATAGTTATGGACTTCACAATGTACACAAGATCAACCGACTCTAATACCATGTTAGAATATCCATATCTAACCCAAATATTAAAGCTATGAGTAGATGGATCATCGAATATCTATATAATATAAGAGCAAGTTGATCTCGTGCCCATTATGAAGCTTATAACCTGTTGTGCTCGCATGACCCTGATTGAAAGTACAAGAAGCAATGTAAGGTCCACACAAACTTCAGCCCAGTAAACTTTATTTGAGAAGCATGTTAAATAGAATATCGCATCGAAATTGTCAAATGGTTGAATCAATTTACAAGTAGGATGATTCACCTACTCATTACCTTAATATTTTGGGTTGAATATACAATTTTTTAACAAACACTAACAAATAAACTCATGATGAAGGTTTTGATAGAATTTCGTCACAACCAAAATTTTAGTTTTGGTCACTCAATGGTTAACCGGCATCTATTTCTATACTGTTTGAGTAATTGCCGACAGTTAATGGAGTTTTAAGACATTTTGATTTAAATTTCTTTCCAAACTTGGAATGAATTCGAATATAAATTATCAAGACGAAGAATATTTGGCGCGTAAGACGATTTTGACTAAGTTCTATGTTAAAATAATGAATTTTCCGATGAGTTGAGTATCTGAATATAAAGTGGTATACAAAATCTAGTAAGGCGATTTTCCACAGAAGTCCATTGAAATTTATTTGTACTAAAAGTCTTCCTTTTTTTTCCCTACCCAAGTGCATGCTAGGAACTTTCTTCTTAAGCCGCTCCAAGTCTTATGAAATTTCAACGTAAATGCCTCTTCACTCGGTTTCCACTTCCACTCGCTTCGTTGTCTCTCCGTACACAACTCCATTTTCTAAACGACTTCATCTTCCCAAGACTTTCTTTCAAGTTTCTAAGCCCTAGGACTGGTGTTCCTTCCATTCCCTATATATAGATTCAGCAACTACATATCTGCTGGAAAATTTTCAGCTTTTACAGATCAAGAGAAAAGAAAAAAAGATTAAATGGAGGATTTCCCACCTGGGTTTCGATTCTATCCGACCGAAGATGAGCTGGTGTCTTTTTACCTCTATAACAAGCTCCACGGCAAGAGAGAGGACCTCAACCGGGTGATGGACAAGATTATACCTGTTCTTGACATCTACGAATCTGATCCATCAAATCTCCCACGTAATGAAAACTAGATTACTCAATGGTCCTCCTTTATTTTGATTCTATTCCTTACTTTCCTCTCTTAATATTTTACGTTGAAACTTTCTCTTATCTAAACACTCACTCTATCCACTTTAATAGCTTTCCTTGAACATATTTATGTGTGTTTAGTGTTGTTTTATGTAATTAATATTAGCTTTGTAATTATTCCAAGTTTTAAACATGGTTTATCATTTGAGATCGATCTCAAGAGTAACAAGATTTGTCAGAGGGGACATAATTAACTAAAGTTGCACTAGTATTTCATGTAAATTAGTTGTTTGGAGAATTACCCTCATGCATATTCCCCTTACGTTTCCAATCTTATTTCCACGAAAATCTATGGAAAGCATCATATATATATATATATTCTCTCAGATTTGAGTATGAATAAAATATATGGAGAGCTATAGCGTTATAGAAAAATATGACTGTTAATGGACCAAATGAAGATATAATATGACTATACGAGCAACTACTTTGCCCGGATGCGAATAAGCATTGGTCTGAACAAAAATCTGATTTTCCCTTTTGTTTTTCTTGCTCCGCAGACATCTCAAACGAGCTTTGCAGCATTAGGGACACAGAACAGTGGTTCTTCTTCGTCCCGAGACAAGAAAGCGAAACTCGCGGAGGTCGGCCGAAACGGCTCACGGCCGACGGGTACTGGAAAGCAACCGGCTCTCCCAGCAACGTCTTCTCCCAGAACAGATGTATCGGAGGGAAGAGAACAATGGTTTTCTACCGAGGGAGGGCTCCCAATGGGACCAAAACCGATTGGAAGATGAACGAGTACTCACTAGCTCTACCAGAAGATCAACAACCCTCCTCTTCCGCTGGTGCTAATACCAAAGTACGCAGCCCTCATCTTTTTCTAGTAATCGAACATATATTTGATGGACTAATTCAGGTTGAAATCGGGTAAAAAAAATTTAAAATTTAATGCTCGAACTTTTGCCCTAAAAATTGATGGAGATAATTTTTTTTTATAGATGTAAGAAATTTTGCTATTAACACTGAGAAAAAGACTTGGTTAATTATAATAACAAGTTTCTCATATTAAAAAAATAACAAGTATTGTCTATAGGCCAAGAACCAGGATTGGAGTCTCATTAGATTTGGGATCCTAGGTCTAGACAAGGTTCAGAATTTTGGAAATTGCAATTAGAGTAAACATACGTAGTTATTAAGAAATATATTTAACCATGCGCACATTGGTAGGGATTTATAAAGATCAACGTACATCCCTAGTTTGAAAACATCTTGAGACTATATAAATAGAATTGGATTCTTCTTCATTTGTATCATAATTATTCTTAAATATTTCTTCTCCTATCAATCACGTTGATAATAGATATATATCAATGCATATGCTATTAACTTCGGATTTTCTACAATAAAAATTAAATTTCACAAACTTGGTATCCCTACTAAATCGAGATAACTACATGATCAACCTGCTTTTAATTCTTAAACCAGTTCGAGCAACACACTACAATCAATACGCTAGATTCTTGTAATGTTTTCGCACACCGTAAATTTTTTTCTGATAATGTTTTTCTACACCTCTTAATATCTAAGTGTTATATATTGATTGCATGCATGCAGACAATAAGGCACGAGTTCAGTTTGTGTCGGGTGTACAATAAATCAAAATGCGTGAGATCCTACGACCGGCGGCCAGTGAACGTCGATCATGATCATCACCCGATCGTACCCGAAGGTCATCAAACTCACCAGAGCCAGACGTTGTTTCAACAACATGTGCATGTAGATGAGAGGCACACAATTATAACTCCCTCACAAGTTGATCAAGATCCGACCAGTTCTTCATCGGGCGACCAATTTGGGGTTAGAAATATTGATAGTACCAACATGGAATTTTCCAATAGCGAAGAGACCTTCCTCAACTGGGACCAATTTGATTGTTGGTTTCCCGATGATGAAGAAACATATAATACGGGGACTAAATAAATGTGAACTACTTTAATTGTTAGACAATGATTTAATAGACATTATTATGATAATTCTAGTGTTATTTCAAGGGGATGGGAGGTGGAGAGAGAGAAGGTGAGAATTTAATTTTTAAGGTTTTCATTTTTAGGGGTGTAAATGTAATGGACCTGACGAGAATAATAGCAGCCATTTTGCAATCTGCGAAAAGGTTCGAAGTAGGTCGCCCAGCGCTGAGCATTAACTTCTTCTGGGCCCAATTGAACTCGACAAATTACTGAATTAGCGCCGTAACTTATGTATTCTGGGCAGACCTAGTAAAACTGGACAGGATCGAACTAGACAACACAACTCTGTCGTATTCATGTTTGGACAAACTTACAGTAGAACTTTACAAGAGGACATTTTCAGTCAGAGCGCTCCCTTTTCCCATCTGGATTGATATTGAGAAGAGATTATATGTCTATTATCCGAGACACTCGAATCTACGACATATACTACCATCCATAGCATTTATCACCAGTCATCTTCTAGGTTGGCGCGGTGGAAACATAGTACAGTGCAGACAAATATGAAGAACGACGTGAACTCGATGCACATGGCTCCCGTTGAAATCATATGTGCATGCCTGAGGATGATGGGAATGGCTAAACTTCCAACAGCTGAGGCCCCGGTTAGGAACTTAGCAGCATTTATCCAACTGCAACAACAGAAACACTAATTTTAACGAGGAAACCAACTAATGAGCTAATAATGATAATATATCAGTGTGTAAGGTGACTTCGATTCAACTCTGAGCTGTATACAGAGGACCAACAACCACTAATAAGTATAATGGACGCATAACCGTCATTTACAGGTAATAAGTTCCTTGATTTGTAAGGGATAGGTACTAAGTAGGGAAAATCTGTCGCATAGGCTCCAACCCTTCCCCATGCTGACCCCACCTTAATCGAGAAGGAAACAAAGAATAGTATGACTATGACCAAAGTTTTTCCCCACGAATCAATCGAACAGTCAGCACAAACGCTATGGGATAGTATGACCAAAGTTTAAGAAACAGTGGAACGAAAATAAGTATGCCAGAAGACTCATTCCTTTTCAAGAAAGCGAGAAACTTTATGGGGCATATAGAAATGCATCGAAGAATTTCAGCAAGGACTCACCCGCCACCATCACGGCTAACCAAAAACTGAGTGGATCCACCTCCAAAGAATAAGCACGGCATAGGCACTAGGACATACATGAGGGCTGTAGCAAGTCATCAAGAGGTAAGCTGTTTTTTTTTTCCAAAGGCAACATAATATGTAAGCATATAAAATGCAAAGAAAGACCAACCTGATAGCATTGGCCACCAGTTGCTATATACTGCACAAGCCTGACATCACAGAAGTGGATAAAGACATTATCACATTACTATTGCTCTCTGTTGCTCATGCTAATGTTCATGGCCAGCAGAGATATTGCAGTAGAAGCTGAAAGTTTCATTTCGCCAAAACAAAAAAGAAGCACCTTCCTCCAGATGTTGAAAGATAAAGATTGTTCCGAATGTGATAAACACTAATCAATGACTAGAATTCCAAATCCAGGTTGATAGTTGAAGAACGAGAGAGGAAAAGAAGAGGGGCAAAGAAGCTACATATGATTGATTGATATATGATTCAATGGTGATGCCTCTAATGGCATAAGCAAACATGACAGCTTTTCATCTTCTCGGAAAGACAATTGGAAGAGTGAACAGAGCTTCTTCACTTACTTAATTTTTTTAAGATACGTAACACAAAATATCATCTCCCAGGCCAATATAATTTCTAAATCGTGAACAAGTAATGGGGTGGTTAGCATTGCCAAAATGGAAACTGAGTACAACCTCACTGTTCTTTGGTTAATCTACATGACCTATACAGGATTGAGCATATCAAGGTTTGAAGTACTCCTACATTGAGCTTGTAGGATTGAGTTCAAGAAATCGATAACCACTCAAAAGTTACATCTGAAACATTACTATCGTTACTGAAAGACGGATTTTTTTTGGGCTGAAAGAAAGAAACGGAGAACCACTTCAACAACCAGTTTGTACCCTTCTATTGGCCTCACTAAAATTAAAGCACTTGTGAACGAATCAATTTTCTCCGCAGAAAACAACTTGATCCAATCAGCTAGACAGCCAGCCAAAGCAAGCCCAAGCTCGCTGACCAGATGACAACAAACTAAATTCAGTCACAGAAAACAACCACTTATGATAGGACCAAAAATGCTCGCGACAAACCTACAACCACACACAGCTCAGGGAAAGAGAGCGCGCAATGGTGTAAATGTTGTTCAGTCTAAACATGCACATCGAAGGTTCGAGATAAGCAACAACAATTAGCACTCGGAAAACCTTTTCGAACAATTCAATAAAGCAGAGCTACCGATCCCTGTCTATTCACACCAAACAAGTTTCCAACTCTGGGGGTACTACTAACCTTAAATTTCACAACCCTAATTCGTTAACCATAAGTGAAGGGGCAAGAAAACCATACCAATATCTGGAGAAGGATGCTAGAGGAGAACATAAACGCCAGCCCAGCGAGCCTGCAAAAGGGACGAAGCTTAAAAATTAAACCCAAAAATTACATTTAGAGAGAGAGAGAGAGAGAGAGAGAGAGAGAAAATTTCATTAAAAGGATAATTCTTTCCACTTACACTGCAAAAGGAAACACACGTCCCGGAATTACCCCCCAACCCAATCGGAGACGCAACCCCAGGCCACAGACAAGAAGAACGTGTTAGATTCGAATCAACCCTAAAAGATGGACAGAGAGAAAGAGATTGGAACCTTCGATGGTCATCGCCGACATTGAATTGTACGGACGGAGAAGGGGACGGGGACGAAGGGTAAAAGTGGAAGAGTGGATGACGAGAGGGAGCTTCGCGATCGTATATGTCGGGATCGAGGAAGAGGAGTGGGCAAAGGGTATAATGGACTTTCCTTATGAAAATTTATATATGGTATATATTAGCATTAAACCTACCTTTTTGAGAATGAATAAACAAACAGCTAGCTACAATTGCAAAATGGTATCCGAAGGTTTACATTTATTCCATATTCAAGTGAAATATAATCGATTGAATCTTGTCACCAATTGGTAAACATTAAAGTTTATATGAACTTGGGATATCGTATAACCATAATAAAATGATAGTATATGATTTCCGTAACAAAGTCCCGCATAGATCCATCCATCCATGTCTATAATAGATTGAATTCTCCCAAGGCTCCGATTTCTAAATGCATGCTACGATTTTGTCATGCATCAATTTCGATATTTCGGGTATCATTTTGCAGTTTTACATATATATGATTAATTAGACTTTAGACACACTGTATGTATGTATCCCTATAAAATCTGCACTCTCAATTATTAGATTGTATAGGTACAACAACAATTTAAAACTCATACTAATTCGGAAAATTAATTGAAGTGCCACCGAGAAATCAAGAAATTAGTAAAGAAACAAAAACAAAGAGAAGAGGAAAAGCGGGAGCCGCAGTGGCAAGACACAGAGCGGTGCTGGTGGTCCAAATACCCGAGAACTGCTGTTTTAAAGCTGCTGTCTCCATTATGGCACAATCGTAATTAACCAAAACCACCCCCTCCAAAATTGAGCCCCAGGTTCCTCCCCCACCCTCTCTCTCTCTCTCTCTCGCTTCTCTCTGGGTTTTTTTTTTTTTTTTTTTTTTGTTAGGACGAAACCGGCAACTGAGGAACTGAACCGACCCCACCTTCTCGTGTCGGAAACGACACGGTTTAGAGAGAGAAAGAGAGTTTAAACGTCGTCTCTCTCCCTCTCTCTCTTGGTGCTTGGACTTGGTGGGGTATATACTTAGACCAGACTTCGAAATAAATAAACCCCAACATTTTTTTTAGCTAATGACCCATCTCAAATTTACAAGCTTTAACCAATACCATCTCTTCCTTGCACCTCGTCTATGCTTAATGTGAGTGTCCAAGACGCTACCTTTTCCGTCTCGCTTGCTTTGTTTTCTTGCCTGTGTTCTTTTTTGCGCGTTTTGATTGAGCGGGAACTGCTGTTTTGTGGAAATTCCCAAGCTTTCTGTGTGGTATTGGTGTTTTGGGGTGGTTGTTTGTACGAAGAACGTATCTTTTTTTCTGGTGGGAGGGGTTTGCTTTTCTTGATCAGTGCTCTTGCTTGCTAGGGTTTTGTGGATTTAGGGTTGTTAAAAGTGGTTTTTTTTTAGTGTTATTTGTTGCCAAGTTGTGAACTTCTGTTTCGGTTGGTAGGTTGTAGGAAGGTGGGATAATTGATTCACCGGCCTACCATGGGGCGGAACAAGAAAGATGTTGAAAATGGGAGAGAGGGCGAGGTGGCTGCCACAAACGGTTTCTTGAAGGGATCATCACAGCAGTCTTCTCCGAGTTTGAGCGCGTCGCCTCCTTCTGTTGGTATGGCATCATGCAAGGATAGTCAGGGGAATGATACGCTTCCCTATGCCAACATTCTCCGGTCAAGGAACAAGTTTGCCGATGCTCAGGCACTCTACGAGAGTGCTATAGAGAAGGACAGTGGGAATGTCGAAGCTCATATCGGGAAAGGGATTTGCTTGCAGATGCAGAACCTGGGCCGCCTTGCATTTGAGAGTTTCGCCGAAGCTGTTAAGTTGGATCCACAAAATGCATGTGCCCATACACATTGTGGCATATTGTACAAAGACGAGGGCCGTCTAATAGAGGCTTCAGAGGTAAGCTCCTGACATTCAGAGCCCATTTTTGACTGCATCACATAGATGCAAACCAGGAGGTTAGTTGGTTTGTGCATTCAAGATGCTGAACTAAGAACTATTATTGATAGGGTTATTGTTCTCTCCAAGGGTCTTTGTCGTGATTTTCTTGTTCAGAGATGCTATTTATTGCAATTCTTTCTGGATATATGTTAGTGAATACATGGTGTTGCACAATTCTTAGTGTTGCAAGCAATCAAACTTATTTGGACTCGGATGGTTTGGTTTTGTGCAGTCATACCAGAAGGCCCTAAAAGCAGACCCAAGCTACAAACCAGCTGCTGAGTGTCTAGCAATTGTTTTAACTGATATTGGAACAAGCTTAAAGCTGTCCGGAAGTACTCAGGAGGGAATACAAAAGTACTATGAAGCTCTGAAAATAGATTCACACTATGCGGTATTACTATGCTGCAGCTCTTTCACATTCAATTTTAGTTTACTCCTGGTCTGTATTATGATTTCTTGCTGGCTCTAATGGGTGTATGACGTTCAACTTGCAGCCTGCATATTACAACCTTGGAGTTGTGTACTCGGAAATAATGCAATATGATACTGCTCTTAATTGCTATGAGAAGGCAGTGATTGAGAGGCCCATGTATGCCGAAGCTTATTGTAACATGGGTGTCATCTATAAAAATCGAGGTGATTTAGAGTCAGCTATCACCTGTTATGAGAGGTACACTGTCCATCAACCTATATGCAGCATACAATTTCTTTTTTGTCATATGGTTTTAATAGAATTGAGTTTTAGTGGTGCCCTGACAATGCAATCAATGCTGCTGTTTCAGGTGTCTGGCAGTTTCCCCAAACTTCGAGATCGCAAAGAATAACATGGCCATAGCTTTGACTGATTTGGGAACTAAGGTGAATCGTGCATTTCTGTGGGCCTCAGCGTCGTACTTATTTGTCATCGTCCTGATTTGTTGGTCTTTTTAATTTGGTGCAAATGATGAACCACTTTGTTCTGCTACTAAGAGATTTTAGGAGTAGGCTCTTCCCCCTTAACGGCAGCTACAAATATTCTTTTTTTCTCACTAATCCGTCCTCTTGCATTTCTTGCCACTAGGTCTTTGTGGTTTAACACGAGTCAACCGGATTTTGTTTGGAATACGAACAGGTTAAATTGGAGGGTGACATTGATCAAGGTGTGATATATTACAAGAAGGCGCTGTATTATAATTGGCACTATGCTGATGCAATGTATAATCTTGGTGTTGCTTATGGTGAGATGCTGAAGTTTGACATGGTAGGTCACAGAATGAGCGAGTTTATCTTGGTGATTTCATATTTATTTCAAATCTATACATCACATGATCTCAAAGATTGGCATTGACAATAAGAATGTCACCTGTGCAGGCGATTGTCTTCTATGAGCTTGCTTTCCATTTCAATCCCCACTGTGCTGAGGCATGTAATAACTTGGGAGTCATATACAAAGATCGGGACAACCTTGATAAGGCTGTGGAATGTTATCAGGCAATTTTTACCATTTGTTGAAAATTTTAGTTATCTTGGCTTTTGTGCCTCTGAATCCATCTAACGGTTTTGTGTTTATCTTTTTCAGATGGCTTTATCAATCAAACCAAACTTCTCTCAGTCTCTAAACAACCTTGGTGTTGTCTACACAGTCCAGGTTTTTGGATGTATCAAGTGTACTGGATAGTTTTATGTGAAAACTGCTCTGCAGCTTCTAAATGCTTGACTCTTTTCCCCGTGGTAGGGTAAAATGGATGCTGCTGCAGCTACAATAGAGAAAGCCATTATAGCGAATCCCACCTACGCGGAAGCATATAACAATTTAGGTTCTCTCTCTCTCTCTCATATCTCGGTCTTGATAGCTTAATGTAGTATGATTTCTAGATGGGGTACAATCTTCACAACTACCATTGTTCTCATTTCCCTTATGTCATTTCTCGCAACAGGCATCATACGTTTTCACTTCATTTGGCTACTTTGTCATGTTACATCTCTTCAATGTGCAGGTGTTTTGTATAGGGATGCTGGCAACATATCCATGGCGATAAATGCTTATGAGCAGTGCCTCAAGATAGATCCTGATTCACGAAATGCAGGACAAGTAATTGCTCTTTACTCATCATAGATTGTAGATGTAATAATTTGGCACTGGTTTCCTTCTAAGCCAATGTTCCATTATCTTCTCTGCATTGTCTCTATTTTGTATTTGCTCCTAACAAAGTTGTTCTTATTCTCTTCATGACTGACGTCATGACTTCTTCATAAACTTCTAAGAGTGACCTCTTAGTGTTCTACCAATAATTTAAGTATCACTTCCCCTAAAAAAAGATAATTTAAGTGTCACTGGATTGTGAGTCCACTATTGTCTTTTTTCCTTTTGGAGAATTGAGACTACCTTCTGCACGAAGGAATATGCTTTGATTATACGTTGCTTGTCATATCTCTCATCTATTAAAGGGGCCTATTATGTTATTGGATTTTGTCTTTATCTGTATTATTTATATTTATTTTTTGCAGAATCGTTTGCTTGCTATGAACTACATTGACGAGGGGCACGATGATAAACTTTTTGAGGCTCACAGGTTTCAACTGGCCCCTATAGATCAAACATTTCTATTTCTTTGAGTATGAATGTGTGTGACCCTGGCCATGTGTTTTCTGGTTTTTATTTTTCTTGAAGAACTTCCTTTTATCTTTTATTATGCTATTATTCTATGCTTATAGTTCTGGTCTGTTCATCGAGTACTTGTTTTAGATCACCGAGCAGATTTCAGTTGGGGTCGAGTATTCTACAAAGAAGTGTAATTGTACAGCTTAGTTGATTGAAATAAAACTTTACGGAGTAAAAAATGTGCGAAAAGTTATCAGCGTTTATTTGCAATGAATGAGATATTTTGCTTGTTCCTATCTTGCAAGTACTTTTTCATCAGCATTTTGAATCTTTGCTATTCGTATAATTTTGTCAGATCACATACAGCATTTCGTTTAAAGCGCTCGATAAATTTGGCCTTTCTTCTCTAAAAAGTTTCTTTGAGTGCCATATGTAGTTTTTTATTGCTTTGCAAAGAGTTTTTGATGATTCCCTTCAAGCTCAAGCTGAGACATAATATTTATCCATCTTTAAGAGCATCATACAGACTGATTAACTTACCATTTTTATGGAGGATTGTCTTCAACATTTTCTATCGATTAAAGATAGCTGAAGGATGCTGATGCTATGGTATAATTTGTTGAGCCAGATGATACTTTTTGTTGAAATTATCAAAACATTTTCTATTTTGTTGGAGCTGTGTGCAGGGAATGGGGTAGGCGCTTTATGAGGCTCTATTCACAGTATACTTCGTGGGACAATCCAAAAGATCCAGAAAGACCTCTTATTATTGGATATGTATCTCCTGACTACTTTACTCACTCAGTATCATATTTCATTGAGGCCCCTCTTGTACATCACAACTATTCAAAATATAAGGTGGTTGTCTATTCAGCCGTTGTCAAGGTGATATTCTTTTTCCTATATTAGTATTTAGGGTAGTCTCATAAGTCACTTGTAATTTTATGATGTGGTCACTTGTCCTTTCCTTGAATCAGATTACCATTTCATGAAGTTGTTATTTTTCTCGCGACATTGAAATTGTATCAATATATTTACTGTTTTAAGAGCTTTAATAATCCATACATCTATGTTTTCTGACTTTCAGGCTGATGCAAAAACTAACAAATTTATGGAGAGGGTATTGAAGAAGGGAGGGATATGGAGAGATATATATGGGATTGATGAAAAGAAAGTTGCAAGCATGGTTAAAGAAGACAATATTGACATTTTGGTAGAACTCACTGGACACACGGCTAATAATAAGTTAGGAATGATGGCATGCAGACCAGCTCCAGTTCAGGTCGAAGAATTACATACTTCATGTCACCTCTATGGTTTCCCTATTGATTATTATGCCAGTGCTATTATAAAAAACAAATCTACTCGTGTACTTTTTCTTTTTAATATGCCTATCATATTCCTTTTATGTTACAAGCACCTCATAATGCCTCCCCGTTAATTCGGCTCTCCGCTGTTTGTCATGTGTTTGACTTGTTACGATATGGGTTTACTAAACTGGCGTCTTGTTTCTACTCAGGTTACTTGGATTGGCTACCCAAATACAACTGGTTTGCCTGCCATTGATTATAGAATCAGTGACTCGTTGGTCGATCCTCCACAGACCAAGCAAAAGTAAGTATTTCCTAGTTCGTCCATGTAGTGTGCAATAACTCTCGATCGACCTATGTTAGTAAAAACTTATTGCACAACTCATGCATTTTACTCATGTTCATGTTACTCATGTTCATGTGGCAGGCATGTTGAAGAGTTAGTTCGATTACAAGATTGCTTCCTTTGCTACATACCTTCACCAGAGGCTGGACCAGTTTGTCCCACTCCGGCTCTTTCGAATGGTTTCATTACATTTGGTAGCTTTAATAATTTGGCAAAGGTGTTCTGCGACCCCTACTAAAATCCTCTCGGTTTCTCTTATTTTTGCCCGAACATGCTTACTTAGGTTTGGTCCATATTGTTCCCAGATAACGCCCAAGGTACTACAAGTCTGGGCCAAAATACTTTGTGCAGTTCCGAATTCCCGTCTCGTGGTAAAGTGCAAGCCTTTTTGTTGCGATAGTATAAGACAAAAGTTCCTCACAACTTTGGAGCAGTTGGGCTTGGAATCCTTGCGTGTTGATCTCCTTCCTCTAATTCTTCTGAATCATGATCATATGCAAGCATATTCTCTCATGGATATTAGGTAAGATTCAACGACAGCACTCAATTCCATCTAGGACCGAGGGATCTGACCTAGTGCATAATCATTATTTGTTAACTATCCTGTGAAGTCGATTCATGTGTCCTAAAATATCATGTCTGGTTTTGTAGCTTGGATACTTTTCCTTACGCTGGAACTACAACGACATGTGAATCTCTATACATGGGAGTTCCGTGTGTTACTATGGCCGGTGCTGTGCATGCCCACAATGTTGGGGTTAGTCTTCTCACGAACGTTGGTAAGGGTCGATGACCTTCATAATTCCTATTCAAGGCAGGATTATTAGTTTTGAGTTTTTCTGTATTCTTATTTCTTTTGTCGGTTTTTGGTGCCTATATGTCTTTAGCTGTTGTCCTTTTCGCTGCACATCTATTTCCATTGTCATTATTATGCTTTGTTTATGGACTTGGTTCATGTCTGCTGTATATTATGGTGCAGGGTTAGAACATCTGGTTGCCAAAAACGAAGAAGAATATATAAAGTTGGCGCTGCATCTGGCCTCAGATCTTACAGCTCTTTCAAACTTGAGAATGAGTTTACGAGACCTTATGTCGAAGTCTCCTGTTTGCAACGGAAAGAAGTTCACTGCTGGTCTAGAGGTGGCATACCGAAAAATGTGGGGTAGATACTGCAACGGTGATGTGCCGTCACTAAAGCGCATGGAACAGCTGCAGAAGCTGGGTGATTCTGAGCTGTTACAACCTAGAATTTCCAATCAAACCAGCGAGGATTCATGCGGTTCTGTTAAAGCCAATGGTTTCACCACAGATCCATCTTCCCTGGTGAATCACATTGAAGAAAATGGGAGCTTGTTGACAAACTCGGCCAAGTTAAGCTGATATTGAAATTGGAACTACCGATGCATTAGACCTCGAGTTCATTCCCCTGTGATAGAGTGCAATTTGTGTATAGTCTGTGTTGTATCATTGGATTGATGAATGGCAGCTGCATCTTCTCTAGTAGGACCAAACTTTGAGCTCGGAGTATCACAATGTTTAGCGGTCCATCAGTCATCGAAGATACCCGACTTGGCTTTACTAAGGTTTCCTATGACATTGTTTCATCCGAATTTTAGCAGCTAGGTACTGCTTCTAAATGCTGATGAGGGTTTTTCTATCCCTATGGCTTCAGATTGTCGAAAGTGAGAAGATCATTAGAGGGTGTTTTCATCCTGTATTTGTAACGGCCATCAGCCCCATCTAGTGTGAAGAAAGCTGCACTTCATCTGACATTAATATAGAAAAAGCTTAGGCTAATTGATTTTGGTGCTCCAGTTTGGTTACTGCCTGTTTCGGTCGCTTCATTTCATGTCAAGATTGCATTGATGAGAAGGGGCTCTAACACAAGCATTATTAAGAGAGAGTGTCGAGAATATAACAATCTTTCCCCGGTTAATGTGCATGCATCATCAGTATCTTATAACATGTAGGCCTTCTATCTCCACACGGTATTTCCCTGTCGGGTTTTTGCCATTGCGGAAAATACAGCATAATGAACATTATCCTGATATAAGTCAGCAAAATCTAATTTCGGCCTTATGATTCATCAATCATACAGTATAACATACAGCGTCAAAACAAGACCCTTGATTACAGAGGAAAGGAAGCAAATGATACAATGCAGTTGCTTTGTCAGAAATCTAGCAAGTTTGGCAAAAGATCTTCAGTGTTCAAAATGGTCGTAACTTCGTAATGGTGCAGAATTTCGAAGAATAGAATTCAAAGACGTCAATAACCCGGAAAGGCCTTGCAATTTTTAATCTTTCACCGAGGTCCTTAATATCCTCACATCATGAATAGGCCTGCGTCAAGGAAAATAGAATCAAACAAGGAAAGCATCAGTCTGCAACAAGAGCTCTGAGTTATGCAGCTTCAAGGATAAGAAGTAGTACAACAAGTATAAATATCCTATTGTTTCGACGGAAAGACGATCCTACAATGAGTTTTTCGTAAAATTAAAAACTATGATTTCAAAGTCATTGTGATGAATTTTGAAAATTATAAACCACAAATTCATTCTAATCCATTCTGGATATTCTCCAATCAGCGTGTTACTCTCTATTAGCTTATTTTACTTATTACATGAATCAGAGGCGGGACATCGCCCCTTCTTTTGGACCTAAGGTCGCTTCGGCGGCCGATGCGGGCGAAAGACACTGTCAGGGTGGGAGTTTGACTAGTGATTAAAGTCCTTACAGTTGCAGACAAGATCAGAAGCTTTACTTACCGATCATTATTATCAGTCTGAACTGTGCCAAGCCTTTTGATTATTTCCATACCTTTGCATACTCTCCCAAAAATGGTGTGCTTTCCTGGAAGTAAGGAAAATGCCATGAGGACTTCGTTGCATAACAGGAAAAGTAAACAGATAGATGACGGGAAACATAACACAGAAGCTAATCTCCAAACCAAAGGAACAAGGCAAGATTGATAATAACACCCGTATTTTAACTGATTAGATCTATCAGAGAACAAAAATGGAGCCTTCAACCATCTTAACTGCAGGGTAACCTCAAGACTATGTTTGGCTAAATGTGCATGCAAAGGGGTTGGCTTGCAAAATTGAATAAGCCCCTGTGTGAAGAGACAGACGGAAATTAGGGGTTCACAAGTTCCACGACACAAGTTGTCAAGCACCTTCAGTTATTCCAATTGATTATGGTCCATCTAGTCTCAAGATACAGTTGGGAAGGGTATGAGAAGCCGAGAAGGGACGGGCTACCATGTTTGGTAGCAGAACCCACAGGGTCATCTATCACTTGGTAAAGAAAACTCAGTTAAGCAATTAACCTCTTAATTTCTTGCACGCAAGATGTATTGGGAGAGTTTCTAAAGTGCTGGAAGAAACTGTAGGAATTAATTTTAGAGGAAACAACCAGACTTAGAAAGAAGGCAGAAAGTCTCTCAATTCTCTAACTTTGCTAGAAGGTCATCCATCCGTTTTGCTCTTAGTTTTAGATGCTAACTGGCAAAGCTCAAATGATATTCTCCGGAGTTTCAAGAACAACTTCCAGTCCAATCAAATCCAACAAACAAATACAAAACAAATCCTGCTAAGAAAGTGAGATTACCATCAAGGGACGGACAAGGCGCCAACGTGATAAAGAACTGACTCCCGTTCGTGTCTGGCCCAGCGTTTGCCATCGATAAAATCCCAGCCCCCGTATGCTTCAACTCCTTCCGTATCTCATCCTCAAACTTTGAACTACCAAACAATACACCCACAATCAGCACAAATGCCAAGCCAAAGCAAAAACCCGAAAACCGCAAAGACAAAAAACTTCTTACCCATAGATGGATTCTCCACCGCGGCCGGTCCCCGTGGGATCGCCACCTTGAACTATGAAATCCTACAAACCCCACATTAAAAATAAAATAAGAAAAAGATAATTAAAACCCATAAAGTAAGTCTCAAACTTTAGGGTCCGATGGAGCTTGACTCTGAATACGAGATTAATCAAACGACAGTTAAACAGAACAACAGTACGGAGTTTAGGGCAAACCTTAATGATGCGGTGGAACTTGACGTTGTCGTAGTAGTTCCTGCGGGACAGCTCCAGGAAGTTCCTGCACGTGCGGGGCGCGTGCTTGTGGTAGAGCTGTCCAAATTCCGACAATATCCTTCCTCTTAGAGAGAGAGAGAGAGAAGCCGAAGTAAGAGAGAGAGAGAGAGAGAGAGAGAGAGGAGTGAGGAGTTACCTCGACGGTGAAAGAGCCCATGGAAGTTTCCAGAGTGACCTCCGGCGTGCCTCCTTCCCCGCTTCCTCTCATCTTCTTCTTCTTCTTCTTCTTCTTCTTCTTCTTCTTCTTCTTCTTCTTCTTCTTCTTCGGCGGCGGTTTTCTTTTCTTAAGAGCTTCTTCCTCCTTACCTTACTTGGTCTTTTCTCTGTGTAGTGCAAATATTTATTCCAGGAGAGGAGAATCCCAGACCCAGTCCGCACTGGAATGTGTATATTTTCGTTTTGGTACCTTTAATTTTAATAGCTTAATCTGAGTGTAAAATTGTTAGTTTACTGCTTGCACTGTTTGTTTTAACAAACTTATTTTTTTAATTAGCTGGTGCACTCCTATCTAAGAATAATTCTATGTCACGAGTTAAAGATATCTTTAGGAAGTTAATTTTTTTACTAATTGGATAAGCTCTCATGTGATTTTTGGATGAGAACATTTTCGTAGAATAATGTAAACTATTCCTAATGCTATATGATTGCGATGTAATTGGGATAGATACGATTCGGTTTTTAAGTAATTATTGAAATTATACCGTCTTGTGATCCGATCGATTGTTTTACAAATTAATAAAAATATTTTTAGCGTATTTTTTTATCATTCGCACTCATCAAAAATATCTTCTGAGGATGTCATCCATTTTAATCATATTTTATGTAAAACACGTTTAACCTTACAATTCTCTCAAAACATGTGCCATAAAAAAATTATACCTCGTCGATATGAATAGTACTCATCAATTTCAGACAGAACATATCATTCAGGGGTGGTTAAGAGAAATCGAGAAAAGTCTCGATGGGCACAACTGCCAATTTGGAAATGATTCTGGAGCAAAATAGAAGTTATGAAAACCACACGAGCCAAAATCAAAGTTTTCCAGGAGAAAAAAATAAGAAACAAAGCCGCAAGGGTTGGGGAAATGGGAAAGAAATAATTCGAGGAGGCAGGCAGGGGAGGAGGAGGAGATGTGCAGAGGTAGGGCCCACTCGGCGGCGACCGGAGGAGGAGGTGGACGGGTAATAAGGCGAGCGGTGATAATTGGGAACGGGTTCGCCGGAACGGAGAACCAGTGCTTGGGTTTGGTCCGGGCTCTCGGCCTCGCTTCCCGCTACTCCTTATACGTACACAACTATCCCCCCCTTTCTCTTACTCTTTTTTATACATCTCGTATTCAGAGTCGAACACTATCGAACCCGTCCCAATTTTAAGGGCGATTCTCTCGGTAATGTCTTTTACATTTGGTAAAGTTTCTGTGATGAGTAGCTGTTACTTTCTGTTGGTGGGTTGTTGATCAAAACGCACCACATTTGTGAAATGGGCGCAGCGGGTGACGAGGCCGAGGGGAGGGATCAACAAGTGGCTCAACTGGCTGCCTGTTTCCGCTCACAAGAAAGTGGACTCCTTGCTCGGGCGTGTTTTAGGGGAACCCGGATCCCGGACCCCGTTAGGAGGCGAAAAAGCTGGTAAAGTTCGTTCCTTTTGGCTTGTTTTTGGGCAATGTAAGAATTTGATTCCAATGGGAGTTGGTCGGAGTAGTTAGACACTCGGGGTTATCTTAAGCAATGTCTTGATAGTCCCCGCCAGTACTTGGCTGATTGGTAATTTGGTATTATTGATGCAAGGGCTGGCCAATGTTTTGGAAGCTGATGCCGAGCAGATTGCTGCCATTGCACGGGATTCTTTCGACAAGTACGTAATTATCTTTTAGGTTAATGCTTTGAATGTGGATTTTGAGATCCAGAATCTCAAAACTCAAAAGTTTCTTTCTTGGGTTTGTTTCTGTTGATTGGGTGGCTGTTTACTTTTTGGGCTCATGGAGATGCTTCTTCTCCTGATATCCAGGAATGGTCCATTGTTAGTTGTTGCATCTGGTCGAGATACCATTTCCGTTGCAAGCTCCGTGAGGCGGTTGGCTCCAGAAAATGTTTTTGTTGTGCAGGTTGTGCTTTGTACTTTTTTGGAGTTTCGTGTGTTTTTAAATTTTCAGGATACGAAAACGTCTAGTTTTTCGAACATTTTCCTGTGGTTGGAGTTCAAACTTGTCATGCTCCATTTTGCATTTCAATATCCTGTTGTGATATTCTTTATCGTCCTTTGAAAATTGAAGCTTCTTTCATTTTGAATCTGATTGAAGGAGATCTCTGAACCCCTACCCTTTTTAGATACAACACCCAAGATCTCAACTGAGTAGATTTGATTTGGTGATTACTCCTCATCATGATTACTATCCGCTCACTCCTCACGCTCAACAACAAATCCCTTGGTTTATGCGGAAATGGATAACGCCGCGAGAACCTCCTGACAGGCATGTGGTACGCACCCTGATTTCCGGGGCCAGCTTTGATCCATAATTCTGTTGAATGGTGAACTTTATCTTTATCTAATATCTTATTGCGGTGCTGTTTGAAGCTCATAGCTTTGGATTTTGAATTTCAGATTCTGACTGTTGGAGCTCTTCACCCAGGCGATTCTGTTGCTCTACGAAATGCCAGATCGGTTTGGCGTTCTGAGTTGGAGGCTCTGCCAAAACCCTTGCTTGTTGTCAACATTGGAGGACCTACAGGTATTGCTCTCCGAGCTCAATTATTTAAAACCTATCATCCTTCATGGCCTTAGTTTTCGCATGTCCGTTCAATAATCTTAAACTTCTATGACTCTAAGCACAGAACTTCCTGGATTTATCAAGAATCATCCTGGATGTGATATTTACGACGATTGTTGTTAGGTTTTAATAGAGAGGACACTTAATGGTTCACGAGAACGTAAATCTGTTTTAATGTATATCTGTTTAACAGGGAATTGCTGGTATGGTGCTGACCTTGCAAAGCAGTTAACGGATATGCTCCAAAATGTCCTCTGGAGTTGTGGAAGCATAAGAATTACATTTTCCCGAAGAACGCCGAAGGAGGTAATAATATCTCTACCTATTCTGATTCTGTTCGTCGGTGCTCATGAATATCACCATGTTTTTTACCCTTATTGGCAGGTGTCAGCTATCTTATTCAAGGAATTTAGAACAATTCCTAAGGTGTACATTTGGGATGGTGAAGGTATACAGTTTCCATAGTGTCACATAACTTCTGTACCATGCTAGAATAACCTGTAACTCTTTTCGGCTACTTTCACTGCGTAGGTCTGAATCCTCACATGGGGAACCTGGCTTGGGCTGATGCTTTTATCGTCACGGCCGATTCAGTGAGTATGCTGAGCGAGGCTTGCAGCACTGGGTTTGTCCCTTGTTCTTCAGTGTAGTTTCCTTTTGTTTGGTCGCAGTAATCATGAAGCAGCTTGGCATCCATTTCTTTGCGATAGGAAGCCTGTCTACGTTATGGGAGCTGAACGATGCACGTGGAAGTTTGCTGATTTCCAGAAGAGACTACTGGAAAGAGGGGCAGTTAGGCCTTTTACTGGGAAAGAGAACGTAAGCTGCTAACTGTCTCAGTAGTTCATTAACTAAGCAAATCAAAACAGATGAATCCTGTCTGGTCAATGTGCATGCGTCCTACTCAACAGTTCCATAAAATTTTGTTTAAGACACTGAAATGTCTCTTTTCAAATTCGATCGTATTTTTCAGATGTCTGAGACCTGGAGCTATTCCCCGCTGAATGATGCATCAGAGGCTGCCAGTCGGGTGGTCGAAGCACTGGCTGAGCGTGGATGGGAAATATGGAACCAATGATATCAGGGCACCAGGCATAAGCTTTAGAACCTGCTAATTCCGTTTTCCTCGGGAATTAATGGGAACCATGCAAGCAGCAGAGTCATCATATTCTTTGCACCTACTCCAATTAGATATAGGTGCACTAATGACTTCTGCAAAGGGCTTCGACTGATCACAAGGCATCGGGGGCAAAATTAGTCAGCTCGGAGCAGAATCGACAGTAGGAAATTCATCCAACCAGTGGAATGGCCCTTGCTTACTCGAGAACATCGTGATATGCCGCGTTGACATATTTTCAGTGGCACTGCCTCTCTTGTAAGATCTCAAAGCCTCTGATAGAATGTGCACTGCAAGGGAATGCCTCTTTAGAAACCAAGCCTTCCCATTTAACCTGGTATGGTTGTCAAATAGGAAAGGCAAGAAACGTTATTGGGAAACATGATCAACTAATATTCCTCTTAATCTTGTAACGGGATTAATATTCTGCAGACAAACTCCCGATATTATTTTCTTCTAAGATGATCAGTTTGGAAATGTGAAACGTTTTCCGAAATATACGCCGTTGCTTCATAAATTGCTATTCGTTTCAACATATGTTATTTCGAATTGAACACGATCAGGTCACATCTAAGACGGACGTTCTCAGGTCATATCTATGGGAAGGATCTCCTATATCCATGAAAACATTTGTATATGGGGGAGAGTTAGTTTTCCATTTCAAAGGACAGAAGGCTACCTAATCTATTATACACCAAGAAGTTCCCTTTCTACTTGCTCCTCTCAAGAAACCAGAACCAACGAGAGAAAAAATGGAACCTTCCAAGTGGAATGTACAAATGTTTGGCAACAACTCCTCTAAGGCATGAACATTCCAACTAAAGCACGTATGTTCCTCTGTATAAACTCACAACACTCATCCACTACTTCCACACCAACTTTTTAGAGTTCCCTCAAATCCTTCAGCTCCATTGCCAATCCCTTTGCTCCCTCTATCCCCAACAAACAAGCAACAATGAAGAGCGAACCGGCTGTCGTCGTCGACGTACCTGAAGCAAGCTCCAAGGGGAAAGGCCCCGTTGTGATGGTCGAACGGGGTGTGAAGGGACGATACAGCAGAGGGATATCCATATTTGACTTGATAGTCAGGATTGCTGCTCTGGTTGCTGCTCTAGCTGCTGCGGCCATTATGGGGACTAGTGATCAGACCCTTCCTTTCTTCACTCAGTTCTTTCAGTTCCAGGCTAGCTACGATGATCTTCCGACTTTTCAGTGCGTATAAACATCCCTTTGCTTCACGTTCCTTCTGCAGTATCATTTAGTCATATATACGATGACTTGAGATCAATTAATGCAGGTTCTTTGTCATCGCAATGGCAATTGTGGGTGGTTACCTTGTCCTTTCCCTTCCATTCTCCATTGTTACGATTATTCGCCCTCAGGCCGTTGGAGTAAGGCTCCTGCTACTCATACTGGACACAGTAAGCTCTCCGAACAAACCAACTTAAAGATGGGATCTTGACAACGACATGTATAAGTATGTATATATGATTGCGGTTTTTGGTTTTGTATTCTCTTTTCGAATCAGGTGGCATTGACCCTGAACACAGCAGCCGGGGCTGCAGCAGCTGCAATAGTCTACTTGGCTCACAACGGCAACAACAACACCAACTGGCAGGCCATCTGCCAACAATTTGGTGACTTCTGCCAGAAAGTCAGCACTGCGGTGGTGGCTTCTTTCGTCTGCGTGCTTGGCTTCGTTTTGCTGGTTCTCATCTCGGCTTTTGCCATGAAGAGGCATTGATCAAGCCGATCATGAACTCCGCGATCCATTGAATCTGTGAATTTGCTCTGTTGTTTCAGCTGATGCATAATGCTTCTCCTGTAATATATATGCACGTTCTTTATTAACAATCTATCGATTGTGTGATTGTGATACTTTACATATCTGTAACACGAGCTTTTAAATGAAAAGAAATGTCATTGATATGTTCATCCAATCCAATTCTGTCTAGTCTACATTTCATTCAGCGGTACGAATTCGGGTCACATTGATTCTCTTGAAATATATCGAGTTTGAATTTTGCGAATAAAATAGACAGTTGAATCGTTTAATAACAAACTTCAGTGCGTTATATATGTTGACTCAGCTTTAGATTAGTCATTATGTGGTATTCATGTTACCTTTTTTATATTGTTTGTGTATATGAGATGTTGGAAGCTCAACTTCTATTATGTATTTGTTGCACTACGAACAGAAGTAGCAAACAACTTGGTGAAATCGAGTGAAAAATTTAAGTAGCAAACATTTGTTAAATTGCCTTTAATCTTTTAATAAGATTACTGGCTAATTTACATGTTGGCGTCAAATAAGATTCAAGGGAAAATGAAACAAGAACCGTCCATGTTATTCTACCAATTCCATAAGCGATATTGGATAATTCATTTTTCGGTTTTTTCTCTCTATATCGAGCCATATCATCTAAAACTTTAACACTACTGCATTTTTAAATATGAAATGTGCATAAAAATATTTATCGAATTAAAGATTGTATGATACAAAATAATTGCATATTAGAATTTATGTTTTCAACTGAAAACTTCAAAAGCGTAGGTGTCCAGGTAGGTATAGTTTTTCAACATGGGATTCACCATCATATATTCTTTTTATATATAAATGCAATATATAGTAGATTCAATTCAATCTGTTTTAACACTTTAGTAGTTCACAGGGAGTTGTACTCTAATAAACCAAAAAGTCTTATATCCTCCATAAAATCGTTTCATTACCGGAAAGCTGATGTGGTGTATCAGATGGACAATAGCCCAAAGTATTCTAAGTGTTAACCTAAAAAAATCTTTGACTCAATTAATGTATTTTAACGACGAGATTGAGATGCCAACGATCATGATACTAAAGTATCATTTTATTTATTATCAATTAGCTAACATGAACTGCATGTAGGGCATTGTGAAGTACGACGTAAAAGCTACTTTAATGTCCATAGAGATTAGGATTATAAGTCGCATAATCTGAGTAATTACATCATTTGCACAGATTATTTTCTTTATGCACCACCAACTCATATTCTACTTGCCCTCCACATTTTCAAATGCTGACCTCTAAACTCATATTGGAAATGGTTAACAACTCCTCTTTGCTGATCTTAGACAGAAAATCAATACAATAAATCAAATGTTTGACCTTCAGAATACTAACTTCATCAACGTCAAAATATAGATCAATCAAATCATATTCGACTCTAATTTCATATTAGTCTGGTCTTATTGATTTTTAGATATCATATCAAAATTTAATTAATCGTGATAATATATAGGAGTAATGAAAATTTTCCAATTGCAGTTGCTAAACCTCATCAAGATTCTAACGCGTTAAAACTCGAGGAGAAAAAAATGTGTTAGATCACTCTTCTAAGCTCGCCTAGGAAATGGTTAACAGCTCCTCTTTGCTGGTCTTATACAGAAATCAATAAAACAATTTGACATTGAGAATAATAATTTTCTCGACACTAAAGATCAAATTATCTTCTATCCGATTTGAATTTTGGATTAGTCAATTTGGTAAATTTTTTGCTACTGAATTAAATTTTTATTAATATTTGTAATATAAGTGAGTGGTGAGCTTCCCATACGTGGTTGAAGCCAACGGCCATATCAAAACTTTGACTCTTTAAAATTTGATGAGAAAAATCATCAAGAAAAAGAAAATCGTTGATAATAGCACAGGTACACAAACTATCCACTCCAACCCCAAGAAAAATAAAAATTCCGGAGTGCGGGTGATATAAAAAAAAATCGACCAACTCCTGCAACCGTCAACTTATATATAACCCCCAACTATTCAACCCTTAATCATCACAAAATTAAACATAGAACCTCCAAATTCTCATTCCTAAACCCCAAATCATCTCATCTTCCGAACCCATTATATTTTTTTCCTCCGAGTAATTAGAATGTCGACCACCATTGATATTCCAGCCGAAACCAAGGGAAAAGCTCCGCTAATTGGAGCTTCGAGCTCCAAATACGCTGAGAAGGGAGGGTACAAGAAAGGGGTCGCCATTTTCGACTTCCTCCTGAGAATGGGAGCTGTGATTTGTGCCCTAGCTGCTGCCACCGTCATGGGAACTAGTGGCCAAACTCTACCTTTCTTCACACAGTTCTTCCAGTTCCAAGCTAACTACGATGACCTCCCAACTTTTCAGTATGTGTTCATTTTCAACCCGATGAGATTCGTTTATAAGTTCGATACGAAAATTCTATGATAATGTTATGTAATTGTTTGTCACGCAGGTTCTTTGTGATCGCCATGGCAATAGTTGGCGCCTATCTAGTTCTATCTCTTCCCTTCTCCATTGTATGCATCATCCGTTCTCACGCTGTCGGCCCAAGGCTTCTCCTCCTCATTTTGGACACAGTAATAATCCACTCATCCATGCAACATTTTCTTTTGTCTAAGAACGTTAATTATATGGTGCTATATTTTTATAAGTTAAGATGTTTTATTATTATTGTACGTAATACTATGCATATATACATAACACCTAGATGAGTCTACCCACGTAAAGTTCAACCCTACCTCAAATGTGACACAACTCATGCATAGGCGAGTTGCAGTCCACATGTCTTATTAAAAATCTCGTCACAGTAAAATCATAGGTAAAAAAATCGCCACGAAATAATATATACAATAGACCTACTTACTAACGTTATTTATTGCTGACGTGGTATATTAGGTGGCGTTGACTCTAAACACAGCCGCTGGTGGTTCGGCGGCTGCCATAGTGTACTTGGCTCACAACGGCAATTCGAGCGCCAACTGGCTGTCCATTTGCCAACAGTTTGGCGACTTTTGTCAGAAAGTGAGCGGCGCCGTGGTCGCTTCCTTCCTGGCCGCCCTTGTCTTGATCTTCTTGGTCATCTTGTCTGCCATCGCTCTTCGGCGACATTAAGAATGTTTTTAATTGGTGTTCATTATTACCAGAAGACCATAATGATTAATTCTGTCTTATTGTTTGGTATGGTCTTTTAAGTTCTTTGTTTGGTTTTATGGGTTATGATGGTACGTAGTTTTTAAGTGATCGTTGTGTCGTCTTTTGAAATTATGAGGGAAGAAAATTGTAATTGAAGTTGTTCGTATATTCTATTGTCAATTCGAAAGGAAAAGGAAAATTGTGTACTTTATTGGTTATATATATGTTATGTATATAAATCAAGGTTATATGAATTCGTAAAGTTATACAGCATAACACAACATGTAACTATCCGATTATCAATTACATAGAAATTACATGCGAATATAAGATAATCTAATTGAGGAAAAACATGATTTGGTTTCAGTGTTTCTTTTTTTAATTAAGATGCGAACAAATAAATTGTGTAATGGCTCATCATTTCGAGGATCCGCGAAATGAATCAGACATAATTATTGAGCATCAATGATCGACTATTTACAAAAATCAGAATAATGTGGTTGGACTTGAAGATGAACATATATTAAGACTAGGATGTATAGCTAATCACTTTGCGACTTATAGACGAGGAGATGCTTCTCTTGTTAATTTTTATTAGTCAATAGTCTTTTTTCCCAAAAATTACCTAGTTTTAGACAGATAATTAAGTCTAATAATTTAAATTGGAATAAAAAAAGTTTATTTTTCTTTCCAATTTTTTCCTGACGTATTTTGTTAAATAACTACTTTATCCTGTGTTTTTCCAAAGAAGTCAGTTCAAAGCTAACTGGATCGAATCGAAAAAATTTCCAAACTTTTTTATTTCTTCTAGAAACTAAAACAACAACAACAGTACGGGAGTCTCGTTTTCTCTGTCTTAAGTCAACCCGGAGAGCTCCCCGTCGCTTCCACCGGAAAACCGCCATTCCGAAATCAAATTAGGGTTCCGACGCCGGAGAAAGGAAGGAACCGAAAGAGAGATGGCTCAAATAGGGGGTAAACTGACGCCGAATCTTGACCAGCAAGGGACGAAAACTCTAAACCTAACCGTACTACAGAGGATGGATCCTTCCATCGGGGAGATCCTCATAACCGCCGCCCACGTCACCTTCTACGAGTTCAACATCGACTCTAACCAGTGGGTCCGTCCTCTCCCCTTTTTTTCCTTTTTTAAAAATTCATTAATTAAAAGAGAAGATATAGTTTGGTCCGTCAGTTTGATGTTGGTTTAAATCTCGCAGAGTCGTAAAGACGTTGAAGGATCTCTTTTTGTCGTCAAGAGGTTCGGGTTACTCTCGTTTTCGAGCTATTTCGATTGTTAGTGAGCTTGAATCTGATGTTAATTGTTTGTTTTGATTTGATTTGATTCGATTTGAACGAATGTTAAAGGAATGCGCAGCCGAGGTTTCAGTTCATTGTGATGAACCGGCGGAATACAGGTTAGTTGCGGGATGATTGTGTTGTTTCGTGTGTTTCCGATCCAATGTTTGGTTGGTGGAACTTTGTGTAATTATTTTGGTTGATAGATAATTTGGTGGAGGATTTGTTGGGTGATTTCGAGTACGAGGTGCAGCTGCCGTACCTCTTGTACAGGAAAGCATCTCAGGAGGTTAATGGCATCTGGTTTTACAATCCTCGTGAGTGTGAGGAGGTTGGCAATCTGTTTGACAGGTGCTGTGTTCTTTTTCTGCATGCTGCTTTCCGTTACTAGGTCTGGATAGTGGGGGTATACATGTGCTGTATGTTTGAATGGAAAACTAAGACCTGGGATTCTCTTGTATCAGAGTTTATAGTGGTATATGATCGTAATCTAGGATTGATCTGGGAGAGAAAACGGGGTTCGGCATTCTGGTCTCTGGCTATGGTGAAGGGGCGCAAAGATTGGGAGCCTTAATTAATGGAAGATCATGTGCTTCTGCTTCATTCTTGACTATTACTACTACTTGAAGATGTCAGTTTGCATTTGAAATTTACATCATAGTGCTTTTCCTTGGCAGGATAGTGAATGCATATGCAAAGAAGCCGAAAGTGCCTTCCAGCAAAAGGTAGCAACTTCATCAGTATGCCGAAACTTATAATTATGTACTTGAAACTTGATTTACATGGTTGGCTGATCTGGTGTTTCCAATCTCTATGATGCTACAGTGAGTTTGAGGAGCTTGAAGCTGTCCCGAGCATGTCTGTAATTGAAGGACCTCTGGAACCTCCGTCAACAGCCTCGGCTGCAACTGATGGCCCTGAAGAATCCGCATTTAACAACTTCTTTAGCGTATAACTTCTTGACCTGATTCTCGCTTTTTTTCTCTTTTGGGAATAGACGAGTAGATATACTGCAAGTATTTCTTATAATAATAAGTTGTCTTATGCTATTTTGGTCTGCCCATATTTTGTTCGTGATGCATCTTTCTGGTTTATTCAGGTCCACCTGTAGCCATTCAGGTGTTGTATGGTTCGTTAAATTGGATATCAGGTTCACTTATGAGTGACAGTTGACCGACTGCTCCTACGTATTCGGCAATATTAATATTTAATCAGTTACTTTGAATTGTTTATCAGTAGGCATAGATGGTTTTGAAAAGAAAAAGAATATGGAAATGATAATTGGAGAACACATCTCTTACACCTGAAGTAGATCTGTTTGATTGTTCAGTGTGTTGGGACTTGGGACCAGGTTGCCTGTTTGATGCTAAGTTGCTTACGATCCATACTTTCTTGAATTCTTCCCCTGGTTTAACTATATCTTTTTGTCTAATAGTGTATGTCCAGAGTCTCTCATGCTCTCTTTTTAATCTTCTGTTGCAGACTGCTCTCAATATTGGTAGTAACCCATCAAATGCTGCAAATTCGAGGCCTTCGTATCATTCTTCATCCACATTGCCTCTCGCTTCACATGGATCTGGAATAATATCTCCTCCACCACTAACTCCACAAGTATCAAGTATCCCTCTTTCAACTTTACATCTGTCAGCTGCCATGCATGAGAATCTTGATCCAGTTGGTGGTAATTATGTCGCCAATCTTGTCAAGCCATCATCTTTCCTTTCACCTCCTCCTTCCTTGCCATCCTTGATGGTGCCCCACATTGCATCACCCCTTCCCACCGCTTCTTCTCTTCACCCTCCTGTCACTTCACAGCGTACATACGGTACCCCAGTGCTTCAACCTTTCCCCCCACCAATCCCTCCTCAATCTCTTACGCCTAGTACACCTGCTACATCCTTTATCACTCGAGAGAAAGTACAAGATGCCCTTATGATGCTTGTGCAGGTACTGTATCTATCCTACTCTTTTCCTCAACTGATAGCATTCAATCTTGCCAAAAATCATGCATTAACTTCTTCTTTTCAAATCATCTGCTTTGATTGGGAACCCACATTGTGCTTTATTAGCCTGACCACAGCATTCTGTAACACAGGATTAATGGTTATAACGAATTACAGCTTTTTATGGAATAACCATACAGATTGTTGTATAATTCTTGATTTTGATTTGGTCCGAAAGGTTCGAGCTTTTCGGCTGCAAAAGCACAAATGTTGTAGAATGACTAACCAGTTCGTATGTTTAGGACGATCGGTTCGTCGACATGTTTCATCAAGCGCTGGTGAAGTCTCAACAACATCCATGAGCACCTGTGTAGCATCATTCTTTCCCATCCTCCGAGTACAGAGCGTTCGGCACGGCTAAATTGTGTACAGAGCTCCAGTCCTTAGAAATAATGGAGACTTTCTTTCAGGGGTTTCCTCGATGATGTAATCTTGTTAAAAAGTAGGAATGTTGTATATGCTTACCGGATCTTGTGACTTGGTGTGCGACATAAGATGAACAACCATTGGAATGCATCATTTTTACTTGAGACGGTTTTTTTAAATTTATTACTCCTCTGGATATGACCTCTTTATCTTAAGACTCCAACTAGGAATATATGTTTTTCGAGGACAGTGTTCAATTTGGTGGCATGTACCATTTTATGTTCTTTTTGTTTGATTCCCATGCACATAATGGCATTTACGCAAATAAGAGAAAATCAACCACTACCTATCGTTTTTTAAAATTGATTATTAAAATGTTAAAATTTGTGAGCTCTTTTGAATTTTGACATTAGAAAAGAAAAAAGGATGATTCTAAATTGTCATACCTACGGATTTCTCTCACTTTTTTGTAAGGGGATAGGTGTGGGAAAACAGAACAAGATGTTACTAATAATACAAAAACAGGTGCTGAAATTATTTTTCTTAAACTTGTCAGTGAGAGTAATATTTTTTTTAAGACCTCATATTCTGATATTCTCAATAACTGAAGTTGAAGTTGGAACCTCGTACAATTTTGAAATGTTTTAAAAAAGGAAAAATTAGGTTAAAGTTCTTGTACTATGTTGATTCAACTGTTTTGATCCTACTGTTTAAAAAATAACTGAGCTTTCTAGTTCCTAAAAATTAATATAATTATTTTTATGACTATTGTACTCTTCTTTTAAAAAATTAACTCAAATTCAAATCTAAATAAACCAAACCCAAACCCAAAACCAAAAATACCATGTGAACACCTAACCCCAAAAAATAAAAACAACAAAAAATATTAAGAAAAACACAAACTCAACCCCGCACAGTAGAAGACTTATATGCAGATTAAGAACAAACACAAAATAATTAAAAGCAAACAATATAATCAATTAAAAGGGAATGCGATGGCGATACTCCCTGTGATAATCAACGGCGATACTCCCTGTGATAATCGACGGCGATTCTCGAAGGGTCAAACGTGGGGTTTTGCTTCAGTGTTATCCTGTGGTAATCGACGGCGGTGGTGTTCGGGTAGGAGGAAGAGGAGGCGGACGAGACCAGGAAGCTCACGAGGATCTCGGCGGAGTGGAAGAGGTCGTTCTCGAGAAGAGCTGCAGGAGAGGATCTACAACACGCCGTCGTTTCGGGACTGGAAATCACTTTCCAGAAGGCTCTGCATGGTGATGGTCGGAGGGACTGGGTTGGTCACCGATGAGGACGGCGACAAGGAGGGAGATGACGGCATGTTGGATTTGGGTTTGGTCACCGGCTTGCATTCTGAACAAATTTTGTCATCTTCAGGAACTTCCGGCCAGATAACCGCGTGGCCCAGGCCCTAAGGAACGCCCAACAAGCACCACACCCTTCAGCGACAGCAACGGTGGCTATGGAGATAATGACAACGACGACGGTGTTCTCCGCCCTCGCTGACTGGGAGACCAAGTTCCTCGCCAAGTGCGCCGTCGTTGTGTTATGTGTGACTGATTCTTTGAAAACAACTGCTATATTTTGTTCTTGATTGATTACACTGGGAAATAGAATTGGTGTGTGTAATACGCTAGCACCAGATTCGATCGTTGCAGGGAAGGCGGGATATAGTAGCTCTTATCTGTTCGATTTGTGTCATGGGATCGAGGCACACGGTTCAAATTCTACCCGAAGAGGAGGAGGATGAAGGCGTACCCAAAGAGGGAACACAAACTGTAGCTGTTCTTCTTCTGCTGATGGAGGAGGTTTGGGTTTTGGTTAGTTTGGGTTTAGGTTAGTTTATTTGGATTTGGGTTATTTTGGATGAGTTTATTTGGTTTGGTTAGTTTAGGTTTGAGTTAATTGGTCAAAATAAGAGAATAATAGTCATTAAAAAAATTGTGTTAGACTTTTAGGGATTAAGAAGTTTGGTTATTTTGAATATTAGGGAGTAAAAGAGTAATTTTTAAACATAAGGGATAAAAACGGTTGAATCACCATAATACAAGGACTTTAGCCTAATTTTCCCTTAAAAAATTATCAATAAATATCCAATATTATTTTTAAGTATTCAAACTCAAAAATATCAAATGATATAATTGCTTGCAAGAAGATCCACACTCATCAACGTGCAAGCGTATTAATTGTATTGGGGTTGCGATTTTGCTCTTTCTCGGTGTTGTTCTTGGTGTGAGTGTGAGAGGGTACGAACATCAGAGGTTATCCGCGTGAACCATCGGCCGTTATACGCGTCATGTAGTGCATGATTCCATGTCAGCTCTGACCGAATCGCCGGATGGTCAGAACTGCACTCAATATTGTTCAATGAAATAAACGATGAGATAGGTTGAAAATAGTGTAGTAAAATATAAAGTTTCAAAACCATCGAAAATTCGAAATTTTGCATTTAGGTTTCCGGTATTTTGTCGATAATTTGTTAAAATTGTTAACTCTCCGGACAAAAATTGTCTTTCGACTCAACGTGATGCAATCTTGTGTAAATCTTTCATCAAAGTTGCTGATTACCTTTTCAATTAAACTATTTGACCTGAAGTTTAATTAATAAGTTCAATAGACTCATATAAACCAAAACCCTTTTTTAGAAAAAAAGGGCATAATCTACGTACCCCCAGAATTTGTGTAGTCAACGACTAGTACCTCCTCCATGATTGGACTTTGCCACTACCAAAGAAGAAACATTCCACTTATGCGTTGTGAGATGTGAATTTGATTCTTTTGCCATGGTTTTGTATTGCTATAATTCCAACTCAGGTAAAAATATTTTGTCTTCATTCATAAAAATCAAACTCGATATACTGAATAAATAATGTGAGCCTAATCAATACAATCTCGATCATCTCTATCTGTTCATTTACATGTACACGGTAAAATGCTTGTTTGGTGTGTAATTTTGACCTCTTCGAACCCTAAGGGTACGTTTTTTTTTACCCGAACAAAAGAAATAAGCCAGCGGAAGCAAAGAGGAGGACGCCAAACGCGACGCAGATCATATCCAAAGCGCCTTCCTTCTTCAACTGCCTCTCTTTCCTCTCCCTCTTCATCTCCACAAAATCCTCGTGCCTCCTCTTCCCCACTTCTCTCTCTTCCCTTCCCTTTATTCCCTTTCTACCCCAGAACGCCCCTCTCAAAATTACCAAACTGTCCCTCCCGTTCAGGAACACCCCGTCTAAATCCTCCACCTGGAGGCTCACCTCCCGCACGTGCATCTCCCCGCCCTGCCCCCCGCACGTGACCAGGATCCCGCACTGCACATCCCCAACCACGCTCCCGAACCGCGCGTGGATTTCACCGCTCAGCCAGTGACGATGCACCGACACCGGCCGGTGGCTGGAGAGGTTAACTGTCCGCCTTCCGGCGGGGTCGATCAGGATCCAGCTCAAAGTAAGCTCACCAGCGAGCTCGCTGCACCGGTCCTCGGTGTCCGGGTGGGGGATCGGCGTCCGACACGTGTCCTTCGGGTCCAACATGTCGATCCTGAACGGCGAGCACCGGAACCACGCGGAGACCGTCTCCGTCTCCACAACCTTGCTGAAAACGAGCTCGTCTTTGTAGTACACGTCGACCGCCGATATCAGCTCCGTCAGCTCGCCGCCGTCGGAAAGGTTCACGACCGGAAGCGGCGACGGCGAGGTCAAGAGCGGGAAGGAGGACGAGAAGAAGGAGCGATGGCCGTGGGGAAGGGAGGAGATGTGTTGTTGGACACATGGCGACTCAGTGGACGGCCACGTGGAGCGGCAGATGTTGGACCAGAGCGCCTCCTCGGACGCGAGCGAGTTGAGCTCCAACGAAGCGCAGGAGGCCGAGACGAGCGTCGGCCCGTCCAGTCGGGTCAGTATGTGGGCCCGGACGACGTCCGGGTGGAGCTCCGATATCGAAGCGGTTGCATCCATTGGATGATCGGTCGGTTTTCTTTTCTGCCCGGGCTTAGGAGCTTTCGTGTTCTTTGGGCGGGGTTTATATAGGAAGTTTTGATTGTGGAAGGTGGGGTTTGGTAATTAGGCTGGGTGTTGGCGATTATTTACGGGATTGCCATTGGGTTGACCAGGGAATGTGTGCATTTGGAGATAGGATCGGACGCTTCTAGGTAGTGTGGTTCTGGTCTTGCTTCACGACAAGGTTGAGGTCTTGATTCTGTTTATTTTTTTTATAATATTCGAAGCTTCATTCTATAATTTATTTTTGCCGTCTGTTGGGGATTTTTAATTTGTACTTTGTTGTTCATTGTTATTATGCCAACCATATCTAGAGTAAAACAGCTTTTTTTTGTAAGAAATAGGTCTTTTAATAGTACTCTTACATGTTGACTCAAATATTTTTAAAATTCTTAAGTCTCTTGTCACTCTAATCATCTCTTATTCATAATTGGATGATTAAGTAACTGATTATTAATTAGGATATTTTTAAACCATTAACAATAGATAGATTCCAGGTAATAAGTTCCCAATTTGGGTTCCCGTAATGTAACAGTAAAACTAGACAAATATATTGTTATCCCTTTTATTGTGTGATTAGGCGTAGAACCTGAATTATTAAGCTAATGGGTGGTGTAGATGATTCACAAAAATTAGTGTGAAATCTGAAGAGATTGTGGAGACGGCAGAAGAAGGGTTTCAACCCAAATTGACGGGGTCTTTAGTTTTTTTTTTTTGGTGAATGACGGGGTCTTTAGTTTAATATACTTCATCCGCAGCAAGAATACTCAGTAATGTTACCGCATAAAACTAAAAGATTGTGAAAGTAACTCTAAGAGGATCTTTAATTGCTAGATAATTTATATATTTGTTCGAGTAATCTTAATTAATTAACTGGTAAATTTTTACTAAATTGTCTATGGTTCCAAGTAATAATATTATTGCGTACTCAAGATGTCAAAAATTATATATGAACAATACTCACCATTTGATCTAACAATTTATTCAGAATTAACAAATAACTGCAGGCCAGTCTGTACATAAAAAGACATGAATGATCTGTGATTCGTCTAAGTGGAAAATATGGAGTAGTATCTATCATTTACTCGTGAGAAGTGTTGAATTGTTGTTGCGGTTTAATTTTATTTAAAAGTACACATATTTTCTTTTAGGAATGATTATACATAGAATTGGGTGATTCACGTTCTATCTCTTTTGTCTATTGCATTAGGTTAAAGGTCGTTATTCAAAAACCAAAAGGTTAAAGGTCAATTCAGAGCGAGAGTACTTATCCATTTTGCTATATTGGCTCAAACTATAGTCAATTGGATAATAAAAAATAGCTAAGGAACAAGTTATCCTTGGCAATTTGACCTACCACGCACTCCACTCTGAAAATTATGACAGTAATTTAGAGATTGATCTTTCAACAAAATATAAAAGAAAAATAATTAGGTATGTTATCCTAATATTATTGACTTTTTTTAAAAAATACAATTTTTTTACTTCTTCAAGATTTAAATTTGGACCTTAATAGAAGCATTACTTAGTAAAAATAACTCAAAAAAGTAGGCATATATATATGTCATCTCCTATGTGAAAATCATCTAGCAAAACTTGCTAACGATTAATTTGAAATTATTAAGAAGGTCATTTCTTTGTTCATTTGATAATGAGTTTTGGTTGTTTGCCTTGAACAACTTAGCCTTTGTACATACAATTGTACTCAATATTAATTTTCGCCGCCAAACTTAACCAAAAATTAATATTTCGATCTCATTAATATTATCTTATCCCTATTGAAATTATGTGAATAAATGACCGAGTAAATATCCAGATATTTCGAGATCGCAAAGGAGCTGCCTAATGACACTATCATTGTAACTTTGGTCATCGAATGACGTTTTTCTCGATCGTTTGCGTTAGGAAAGTGATGTGATTCCTCGAGTATGGACGGGACGACGCCGGCGGTTCATGTGATGGGCAACTTTCCTATTATTTTATTGCCACTTGACGATGACGCCCTTCATAAATCATAATAATATCTCGAAGAGACCTTTCATAATAATATAGTGCACCGCAAACTTGATCTTTTGCCTGTGGCAGAAATTTTAAATTATATTTAATAAATCGGTGGTTGAATTGGTATCTTCTGTGAGTGAGAAACCCAAAAGGGGTTATCGGGACTGATGCATGCAACTTGCCTAACTACGACTTTTATACTAAACATTAAAATTATTGAGGAAAGGGATATAGGATTGGTCGATTACGTATAATCTGTATAAAAAACCGACAAATTAGATTTAAATTTAATATGATGTTAGAGTTCTTGTCAACAAGCTTGAACATCAATACTAATGGCAACTGATCTTAGTATGGAATTTGAATTTATATAAAGCGGTGAAAATTTTACAAAATATAAAATATATTTTTATATAGGATATAAATGAGTACCCGAATCTGATAAATTAAAAAGGAAATATCTAATGACTTATATTCTAGACGGACACCACAATAAGATACCAACTAATAACTAGGTATCAAATTTGAATGTTTAAAAACTTAATAGTATTAAATATATTAATACTAATATAGTTGTACTAGAATTTTCTCTAACCAAATTAGTAAACAAATATTTTTTTTTAAGAATTAATAAAGAATTAGATTATGTACATCATCGCTCTCCGTTATATGGTGGAAAGTTTTTAATTAACAAAAGGAAAAATTCTATTTTAATATCTTGTGATATCACGAAAAATCAATTCAATATTTTGTAGTTTAAAATTCATTAATTAAATCAAACCTCTTCAAATTAAAATCAATTAGGTTCATTGGTAGTTGCTCAAAATTGCCCAAACCTATCCTAAGCTTGTCCGACCGTCCCTCTTCCTTGTAACGACAACAATGTTATCCTCCTTCCCCAAGTTCGTAACACCCCAGCAGCGAAAGGGATTCATTGATCCTGGTACAGGTGCTTGCTCTTCTTCATCTTGGGAGCGATCCATCTTCTTCATCTCAGGAGCGATCCTAGAGCATCTCTGTTGGGCCAAGTGGGCCAAGAAATCACGAAGACATCAGTATTTAAGATCAATTCAATCAAATTCTCGGGTAAGAAGTTTTGGATTTCAGCATAAGTTCATGTTCGTAAATTGACCCACTATTAATTTCAAACGTATTTTTAACATTGTTACACTCCAAATTTAAGAAAATCATAATCTAAAAAATTGTAGATATATGTTCTAACGTCGTAAATTAACTAAATCAGACTTGCGAATAAAAAATTGTGGCTTTTTAATCTAAACTCGTGCTTGTAACTCGTTCTCTAATAATAATTTTCATATTTTTGATCTAAAAAATATAGTAGATAATATGTGGATAAATAGCTCTCAAAGCTATCTTCTGTTGGCCGGTAATGCCCGCTGAATGGAGAGATGGACATGCAAGATAAACACAAATCAGACTATGAATTGGTGAGTCATCTCATTATGGTCCATAAGGCAGACAATGTAGTTCTAAGAGTTGAATCCCACTACAAACATGATGCCATTTCTCTTAAAAGTGGGGCAAAAGTTGCGAAATTTCCAAATTAGATTGAAGACAGGTTCAATCAAACAGCAGCTACTAGAATATCTACGTTCAGAAGGTTATGACTTCCGAATAACGCCTTCATTGAAGTAGTACTTATCACCCCATTATCAATCACTTCAGTAAAAGATAAACGGAAGTGGGGAAACATAGTACAAATAATCATCAATATTTGAAGATTTAGTTTGACTAGTGTGCAAATCTCTCGGACCAGATTACTGTCATTTTCACGAGTAAGGCAGTGGAGTTGAAGGCAAAAGTCAAAAACTAAGTATCTGCAATTCATCCGTACGAAACTGAGAGGCCAATCAAGAGGCAGGTAGACATTGTTGGCAATGTTCAGACAGAACTGGAATAGAAGTCCACTGAAAGCAAGTGATCATGCATGACTTTATGCAAGAGACAACACCCCATATTGACCATGTATAGATAATTATTGAGAACAAAAAACTCATCGTCACATTGATCAACAAAAGAATCAACAATAATTATCATTTTTAACTGCAAATGTACTAATATGTATCTCGTATACGGAATTAATCAAACAAGATTCAAAGTTCATGCATCTTGTTCGTTTGTCTTGGATCGACTATGCTGATTCAATCAATTGGAATATCTGTAAAAGTGGTAAGAAGTCATACTGTAAGGTACCCATTCTCAGCCTCGAGCCTCCCTGTAGCTAAAGTAGCACCCCCAGCAATGAAGCTGGAACGATGAAATGAACCTTTCTTTTTCTACAAGCAATAAATCAATCAAATTTATTAGAGTCGGTGCAAACAATTATCCCCAGACGGAACCAAAAATATGAGCATTTGTATCCATCCACGTCTTACCTCGCCCGCATAAAGCTTCTTAGATGTGCTGGTGCTGGAGCTTGGACCTCGGGTATTCTTCTAGATCCACCTCCTTCCCATCTCCAATGTCCAGCCTGCAAACAGAGTGATTGCTTAAGCTTCGAGCAAATGGTATGCAATCCGAAGCACCCGAAAAGCTGCTTTATTACCAAAGTTCACAACTGACAATATAAGTACTCACCAGTAAAAGAAAGGCTGACCAGATTCAGCTTTGATCCATTCTTCATAATAGTAATGCAGGCCGTGTCCATACCGATGCCTCGGATCAATCTAAACGCATCAGAAACCATTAAACCAGATAATTAGCAAGTGATAATAGACCTTAAAATATATATATATAACCCAAACAGAAAAAGTAAAATGCTAGCGAGGGGAGGGGAGGAAGCAATTTTACAGCTTCAATCCAGTGTTGAAACGCCAATTTCTGTGCTTAATTTACTGTCAAGAGAGAGCCCTTTCCCCACCTGCCCAGAAGAGAAAACAGAGAAGATAAAGTTTCTATTACTAAAAACACAAAAAAAAAAAAGAGAGTAAAGTCCGTTTAGTATGGACCGTAACAATGGACTTTGACAATGAAATAGTGGCTTAAGCTACATAATTAATTAATTAAAGATAATATTAAAACGGGTTGATCTCGTACGGACGGCGTACCAGTTGATAATCTAGGCTAGCACGCACCTTAGAAGCATTCAAGACGCCGCGTCTCAGGTGGGAAACAGGGGACTCCGGCTTGGGATTCTCCAAGGAAACGGTGCTGTGGTTGAGCCTCGCCGAGTCCAACACTTCCCACCTGGAGTCAACGCCACTCAATAAATTAAACCGGAAGCATCTTCTTGGTCGTAAAAAATAAGATAAAATTTGTCATTTTGTGAAGGGTAAAATAGTCATTTCACATGATAAAAAAATAATAAAAAAGTCTGATTTGGTCGGTGGGGATCCGAGACCAACATTTTTGAATAAAACAAGGACTAATTAACCATTTATGATAAAGAAGGGACCCAATAGGAGATTTTGGTAAAGACCATGGACTTGAGAGTAATTTGCCCTAATTATAAACGCAATATATCTTCTTGGTCTGGATGAAGGCATTACATTACTGTGGCATAGGGTGCCAAAATATATCTCCGAAACAAATCATCTTATTTCTTCTATTTCAGAAAAGCAGCATGTTATTTCTTCTAAACAGAATAAATAATTCATTACTGGGTGTCATATGTCGAGTCTTGTTAACATTTTATTCTAAAATCAACGAATCTGGAGAGAAATAATTTATAAATGTACGACGAACTTCTCGAATTTTTGGATCTAACAATATCAATTCAGCTTTTTTAAGGTAAGAAAATAATACTTTATTAATCATGGAAAAGTCAAGCAAGAGTAGTGCTTCAAGCTCATTTGGACGGTTGTTCATAAGCTCCTCCTTACAAAAACTTGATAATCTAATAACTTTAGCAACTTATTTCTCAATACAATCAACAATTTTAGGTATATTGACGAGTTTACACTGCGATGAACTGAAAATTAAGTATTGTATTTAAATAGTCAAAAGCTCAATCATTCAATCTATGCCATTTGATAATGACTTTACATAATTTAATTGTACTTAACAATCGGACTCCATTGTACCTTAAGAAAACATTAATCGATCCAACTTTTTTAGACTTAAATGGTATATTATTACTCCTTAAACCTGAATTATAACCATAGATATTGCAAGTCCAAGTCGAGCTAAAATCGGTTTAACTTTGAAAGAGAGTCAACAAAAAAAATATTTGAAACCATTCATTTTTGTTGTCACATTCGCAGTAGGGATTGGTAGCAGTAGCATTCCAACTTATGATTTTCTTCATTTCACTTTCATCTACTATCGCGCGATTGGGTCACTAATCAGGTAAATTAGGTGTGACCACAATTTGATGATTTCATGTTGCACATATATTAAATGACAACCTTTAATTCGTTTTTTGGGAACAAAACTAAAGAGGTGAGCAACGGATCCAAAAAATGATTAAGCCCATTTCAATTTTTTTTTCCTATTTTAGGAAAGATTGGTGAAAGTATGGCAATTATACGTGTGTTCAGAAATGGCTGCTTGACTTTGACGTGTTGGGGTCATGGGTGCATCAAAATTTGCGACAGGCCAAACTCATCTTATTTAACTTTACTCTCGATATATAATCGATTCCTTTTTCGAAGAATCATTCACAATTAGTTACAGCCTTAATTAGGAAGTTAGGCGTGATTGGTAGGCATTTCGTAATCACATGGGTAATTCCTGATATTGTTTATAAAAACAAAGTTGACTACCAACTAAGGTTAGTATATGATATTTGAAATGAGTCAATTTTTTTACACGTATTTTTTTGCATGGTTATTCTAATTAATTATTGACGAGCTAACTACTATCTTTTTATATATAATTACTTCTCCAACCAATAATCATTACAAATCCGTGAATAATTTGACCATTGCATGTATTTTTTTCTCTGCATATGTGATATACTTTACATATAGTTCTTCATTTTAAATTCGAAAAAATTATATCTTCCAATTTTTTTTTTCATTCCGTATCCCCTCTCCCAAACAATATAAAAAATCTTATTTTCCTTCGGAATAGAGGCTTAAGGTCTAGCTGTATAGTCTTTGGACAGAAATTCCGTATGGCGAAAAGAGATCAATGAGAAATTCTGTTAATTTCTTAGATAAGACGGCAGTTGCGTTTGCAATTCATAAAATACCTGATTAAAAAAATTGAATTTGGACAACGAACAATAATAAATTTCACACGAGTCAAGAATTACGTTAATAATACGCTCCTGAAAATCAAGATCATTTATTTTGAAAATGACCAATTGAATAACAGAGATTTAAATGTTTAACACATGGGGTAGAGGAAGAGGAAAAAAAGTAAAAATGATTTCTTTTTCCATTTTCCATATAATAATCAGATATATCCTTGTTCTAAAAATTTGGCAAAAATGCATGATGTTAAAGTGCAAAACCGTTTAAAATCCCAAAAATTTAAGTTCAATAGGCTAAATTTAAAATTCACCAACAAAAAAATCTACGTGCTAGATTGTGTTTAAATTATTTAGGTCTGTCTTATGCAGTCATTTTGACTAGGGGTGAGTATTCGGGATATCCCGATTACCGAATAGTCAAAAAAGTCATCCGATCGCGTACCAAATTTTTTTTGGGATAATATCAAAAATCCCGAATGGAAGGTGGCCATAATTTGATAGTACATTTTTCTTATTTGTTTATGTATTGCTTTGCAGATATGTACATTTTTCTTAGCTTTCTGTATGTGACCCATGAATCAAGGGTTAAGAATTTCCTAATGATGTCTTCTCGCGCAAAAAAAAACTGAAACCCGTTACCTTTTTTGTATAAATAGATTTTTGTTGTGATCTTAACTCGTAAACAAAGACTAACCTAAGAATCAGACGTTCCTTGAGTGCAAAGTCACCGCACAGCACCTCGAGTTCAAGTTAAAAGATTATTATAATGGAATTCCCATCGATATTAATAACATTGACATCCCTTCAAATCTGAAATATTTTTATTTAATAAAATAGATTGTAAGACCATTTAGAAGTTCTTAGCGCTTGTAAATATTGACAATTGACCACTTAACAGTTCGAAAATATTTATAATTATTAAATATCTTTTTTCTGGCATTAAGAATAACCAGCATCTTCCACCGTAATCATTTTTGTAAACGTTCTGTCAATCTGTCACTTGTAACTTTTCCTAAAAAAAGTAAACAATAAAAAAAAACAACTCTCGTTAAGGTAAGTAACCTTTTATGGCCACTTTAAAGTTACATATTTACTTGAAGTAATAAAGGCAAACAACTTAAAGCATAGCAATAACCAGCAATTGCCATGCGATTTCCCATATTTTAAAAGTATAGTTTTATTTCATAAATATTTACAAATGTATTACCATGGATGTTGACTTCCACAGAACCAGTATGAGAATACAACCATTTGTCTTTTCAGAATCTACTATAGTAGAATCCCTTGAAAATTACAGAATATAAAAAGGGTACCAAGCGATTCGAAATCCAACCCCAAAATATAACCATGTGCCTTGAACAAAGAAGAGAAGGAAACAAGTCCCAAAAATATATAGCCTAGTCTCCAAAATTTTTACACGCTCTTCCTTTAATTCTATTCTCTATCTACTTCTTGTAATGGCTAAAGTCTAAAAATTGCAATACTTCCATATTCGCTTAAACAAGAAATATCATCTTATTTTTATAAGCACATGCTAAAGCTCTATTGCGAGAGACAGTAGGTTTCATTATTAACAAATTTATTTTCAGCATTAATTGGATTTGATCTAAGCATTAAAAGATTTAAATTTCATTAAAAGAAATTTTTGGCTTAAAATATTACAAATAAGAAAAAATATTGTTGATAGAATCACTCCTTAAATTAAGATACGATATGTCAGCTCAACTATGAAAATTAATGTACGAGTAAATATTTGTTCCAGTTAGGCAACAAATTTCTGAGCGAAAGAAAATGTGTACGTGGTGCAAATGACTTGAGAATTTGTTAAAGGA
>SOPF01025512.1:365-24416 GCA_012979155.1 Hypericum perforatum
GCTAAAAGGTTTCACAACTCTTGCTTGAGACATGCAACTATTGCATTATATACTGGAGAATCATTTAAGATATTTACGTAACAAAACATTAAAAATAGTTTAAATTACAACCATCACACGAATTTATTTGAATAAGTAAATACATTGAACTTTTGAAATAGCAGAATTTTCGGCGTTACCGCTCCGACGTGATGCCTTAGCTGCGTCGATAACCCGGCGGTTTCTTTGAGTCCGTCCCAAGCTTGCTCGTCCACTCCGAGAATCCTAAAATATTTTTCGCTGATTAAAACTCTTTATTAAGTTAACCCTAAACCAATCAGCAGAGTTTAAATCGGCGATTAATTGTACCGGAAGACGGGGAAGAGCAAGCCGGAATCCTCGTGGATCCAGAGGTTGGCGCTATCCGAAACGGAGACAGTGTTCCCGATGCCGGCTCCTTGACCGATAGGCTCCTCTTCAAGGGCCGGGAGGAGCGGGTTGTACGGCTGCGTTTGGTGGACCTGCGATTGGTGGAGCGCCAGCGCGAAGAGTCCCGCCGCCGCGTACTTCTGCGTCGGCGTTAGGATCGACGTCTCCATTCTCGAGATTGAGAGGAGATTGAAATCGCCGGGAGGAAGAGGAGTTGTTGAAGCGGTTACTAGTGGAACCGCTTCCTAATTAATTTAAGTATTACACCCACCGACTTTGCCGGGTGTAACGGCTAGGAAGTCCCAAGTGCCCCCGCGCCCTATTCTTACGCTATTTTTGGTTTTTTCCAAGTAAAATATTATACATTTCCAGAATACTGAGTATGCTACAATGGTATTCAGTTTCTGTTTTTTCAGAAGACAATGGTATTCACTACCTGAAAAAAAATATATATTTAAATCAAAAGTTGTCGTAAAATCATGACAAAAATAGAACCGTAGACACCAAGAGGATTTTTTCATTTTAGTGTTATTGTTCATAGAAAAAAACTAAAATAGTACCCCAAAAATAAAAATTATAATTTTGGTGTCCACGGGAGACCAAGAGACGGGTAAATTTTCTGTCACTTTCTGTAACCAAGTGACGGGAAAAAAATTCATTTTTGAATAATAGACAAATTTTTTTCCCGTCACTTGTTTTTTAAATTTTTTTTAAAAAATTTAAATAATTCAAATAATTCAAAAAAATTCAAACATATTCAAAAAAAAATTATTTAAGATTTTCTGAATTTTTTTTCAAAATTTTTACTTTGAGAATCAAAATTTTTGAATTTTATCTTTAAGAATCATGCATACAAAATTTTAACTCAATTCGAGTAAAAAAAACGTTCAGAAAAAAATTCATATTTTTTTGATTTTTTTATTTTTCTTTAATGTTTTTGAATTTAAAAAAATTAATAAAAAAAATAAGTGACAAGAAAAACATCCGTCTATTGGTCAAATTTTTCGGAGGTCTCTCTTGGACACTAAACTTGTAATTTTTATTATTTGGGTACTATTTTAGTATTTTTTTGATGAATAATGACACTAAAATATAAAAAAAACCACCAAGTGCAGAGCAAATTACCCTTGGAGAATTGAATTTTTAATCCATGGAGGAGGTTTGCCAGAATTCTAATTATATATTATCTCTCATAAACTTTGAACTAAGAATATTATTAGTCATACGATGTGATTTTGAGTAATACAAAAATCGTTGAGCAAGTTTCGTATTAATAAATAACACTTGCTAGTAAAATGATTTTTTGATGTAAATAAAATTTCTCTAGAAAAGATATGATTTTTATTGTCATGAATTTTAGATTCATAACTCAGGTAATTGCTAATTTTGTTAACCATGTTTAATAGAGGAATGACTGCAATCTCTCACTTATTGACCAGTTTTCACTCCAAACTTCAATCATAATAAGCTCCTCATAAAGAGCATTGTCTATTGTCTTGTGTCGCCATGCCAATTATAATCGAGCTAGGACTTAAGGCGTAAACTCCTTATAACGACATGCCATGTTGTTGTCCTATTTGGCGACTTAATTTTTACTTTCTGGATCGAACCCTTCGTAGTTTAACACATGGCATGTCATCGTGTTCTTCATTTTAGATTAATATATAAAAATAATCTAAGCCTGTCTTTTATTTTCGGCAGTCACCAGCCCGAGGGAGAAGCTGACTGAACAAATATTACAGTTAAACACATGGCATGCCATTGCCACGTGCTTAGTAAATAGGTCTGAAAATGCGACAGTCGATAAAACTCGGGCATAAACTGGTCAGAATCGAACAACTGACTTTGACAGGAAATTTTGTAACAGACTTGCTTCATACATCACAATAACCGGGGAATAAGTAATATATGATCAGGCTTACTGATGACTGATGAGATAAAATTACATAATGCATTATAGTTTTATATGCAGGTAGTAGAAGGAAATTATGTCAACAACCCAGGAGCATTTGGATATTTATTATAACATCACATTGGAAGAGAGATAGATATATTCAGATTTCAGAGGGACTTCTGTTGGTGTGGAATGGGAGCCATATTTCCTCCATCAATCTCAGGGCTGGGATCCCAATTGCCATAGTCGTCTTCTTCGCCGTACATAGCGTCGTGTTCGGATTCCTGGTTCGTCCAACCGTTGATTGGCTGGTCCGACAAAGTTGCTGGTGCAACCGTCGTTCCCAACGCAATGGACGACTCCGTCTCTTTCGGAAGCGCGAGGACCACTACAACCACCAAGATCATGCATGAATAATGAACAACTGCCCCCCATGCTTTCAGGTTTCTCATCATGTTGATATCGTGCTTCAACCACCCACACCTTCTTTACGATGCTTCTTCCTTCGAGAGTTATTATAATTTGTTGCTACTTACTTTTGCTGCCTCTCACGAGACTTTTATACTTGGATCATTCAAGTATTCGAGGGAATCTGGCAATTGCTTCTCTTGAGAATTGCTAATTGAATTGCACTTCTCCCTCCTCCTCTTTTTAAGCTTCACGCTTGATGGATGACATAACATTAAAATTGTTGGAACAAACTTGCTTGCCTATGTCCAAACAAAGACGAGATATCGTATCGTTTCATGTTTCTGATGTGGGGAAATAAGGTAACAGATGGACATTTGAACTAAGGACAGACTTAATAAAACTAGATGGAGTTCTACCAGATCAGATAGTGGAGAGCTATGTTACCGACGAAGTAATGACTCTCCACCAAACAAAATACTTTGTTGATATAAATAGTACAATTAAAACAATTTGTGAAAAAAAATAAATTCAGCACGTCCCTCTTAAAAAAATAATTGTTTAATCTTATAATTCTCTTGTAATAATTATCAAAAAATAATTTTTTTATGTTAATAGTACAAATGAATTCTTTAAGTTTTTTTAAACACATGCCGGAAATTACAAAGAGTAAGCGCAATAAACCAACCGTTGATGATCGTACTAATGTACAGCGACGCGAGCTTGAAAAGAAGAAAAACACTAAGTACAGTTTTCCATTACGGAATTAAGTTAATTGATTTAAAACGATATAGAGTATCTACTGCAAACATACGATGAATAATTATTCTAATTTAATTGTAGATTTTGAGTTTAGGAAGTACATAGTTATACGTCGACATCAACCAATTATAGATCAAACATTATTGCCATCCTATATCTGTATTGGTGGGGTCTCAACACTTAACGAGATAACGTCAAGAAAGACAATCATTAGAGTGGACTTCAACGTTGGAGTTAAGTTAAATTACCCTATCATAATAACGCATGTCATCATTAAACTAACGAGAAAAAAAAGAGAGAAAAAGATGGGAATGGCAATTATTACTCTCAGTCGAATATTACACTCTGACTAATAGCCTAGTTGTTGTCGAAGTTTTCCCATGGTTAACGGCAATCACCCGATAAAAAAAATGGCATCCGAAGAACGATGTCACTTTTGGTCAAAGCAAATCATTTTCCTGCATGTGATTATCTAAGATCGCGGAAACGCAATCCTGACCAACTCGCTTTGAAAATGTATAAAAATTTCCATATCTTGAAGTTTGCACGCAACTTTTGTGTTGTGTTGACGAGTATTTAGCGGCATCGCTGCATGTAACTCAAGTCCAAGGGAATATTAGTTGGTTCACCAGAAACAAGAAGATTTTACCACAAGGAACTGGCAAAGAAACTCATAAACACCTATACATAATTGGACTGGAAAGGGGACAATTGGTACAGCTTATTGTACAAGAGCATACTGCCTAATGAACGGGAGAGCAAGATACATACTTCACACACAAAAAATACAAGGAGATACCACTGCGTCGACGAAGAAAAGCGCACGGCGTGGAACGAGCTACCGGTTGCTGTGAGGCTGCAGGTTAAAGCACATGCATTTGTCTTTCATGGCGTCGGCCTCGCTAGCATACTCTTTGAACTTGTATTCATCCAGTTTGAATGTTGAGGGCACCTTCCCCTCACTGTAACATTGATTACAGAGACTAAATTGAGATTTAATCTCCTTGAAACGGGATCCGATGACAGGGTAACGGCAAACCGAGCAAATGTGATTGCCATGGCGGTTCCTATCCCCAGATTCAAGCTTCAGAAGAGTTGACATGATACCGAAACCCCAATCTGGGTCATCAAACATTGTTCGGAAGTCATTGAAGGATATCGTAGAAGGATCAGTCTCACCGTGAATTTCCAGCCTCTCGCTAACTCCATGAGAAGGAACGTAAATGGCCCGCAACAGTTTAATGTAGCTCACGGCATCGACCTTTTTTATCTGGGAGCTTCCTTCATTTGCAGGACGCCATAGGAGGGCGTCAAAGACGATTCTTTTCCGCTTATCTTGGTTGCCACTACAAAGGGGTGCAATAATGGCATAGAACATGCCAAGATCTATCCTGCCTGATCCTCTATCGTCTAATGCAGAGAGAACCTTCTCGTTTATGGCCTTAACAGCTCCCTGGAAGGTTTCAGGCTTGAGGAAATTAAGTAGCCTCTTCAAAATTTCCTCCAATGCAGGCTTGCGTATAGATGCTTCAGGAATACCACCACCGGAGTAAGACACAGGGACATTATTATCCGTCATCTCCTTCTTCAAAAGCTCCACATCACAGCGACCCAACCTGGTAATCCTCTGGAAAGCCCTGATTTCAAGAGCATCTGCCAACTCTGGTCTCAAGGTAGTCTTCTCACCCACCGTCTTGAACTTTGAAGGTTCCACGACAATAAAAGCTCCTTCCCCATTGGCACCTCCATTACCTTTTTTCTTCTTCTGCAGCTGCTTCAAATGTGCTATTGCATCATGTAACTCGACCCTATTTGTCATCTTCAATGCCTCTTTCAGAGCTTTCCGAGCTTCGTCGGTCTCCCCAGCTCCTAACAAGGAGACAGCCTTGTTAAGCTGTGCTCGCCAGTGATTTGGCCAAACAGCCAGAACCCTGGTATACATCTCAGAAGCTCTCTGAAACCTTCCCATGTCCATGTATATACCACCCAAATTATACAATGCATCGACATGACCAGGTTTCAAATCAATCGCTTTTTGAAACACCTGTATTGCACTCTCATCGTCACCCACGGCATGTAGAGCAGAAGCCAAGTCACAATGTGCATCGGCATAATCTGGTTTCATAAAGATGGCCTCTTCTAATGCCTTAATGGCAGCCCTATACTCCCCAACCCCGAAAAGAGCACTACCCAGAAGCTTCAGGGCCCTAAAATGGGTGGGGCACAGAATAGCAGCTTCCCTGTAATACTCACAAGCACCCAAAACCATACCTTCACCTTCCAGAGCAATCCCAAGATTGACGTAAATCTGAGGGAGCAAATAAGCCCACTGATTCCCACCAGCCTCAGCAGCCTCCAACGCCAACAAAAACTCCTCCTTAGCTTCTATGTACCTCCCAAGCACATACAAGCAATTCCCAGCTCGGAAATGCGGCCTCACATCCACAGGTTGCAGCTCACAAGCCCTCTTGAAGCTCACCAAAGCCTCCTTATACAAATGGTGTTCATACAAAACCCGTCCTATCGCCATATGCCCATCAAATGCCTCTTCCCTAGACCTAGCCCCATCTGCCCTACTCCTCAAAACTCCCAATTCCTTAACAAAAACAGCATAATCATGTCCCGACTCTTCCCAAAATACCCGCTTCTCCAAACTCTCTGATGACGGCCCCAGCTCCCTGGACCACCCGGCATCCGAAAGGCTATCAAAGTTGTCGCCTTTCGGCTGCTTCCCGTCCTTCGCCTGCTTCGCCTTCAACCGCTTGATCAAAATCTCCAAGTCATCCACTATCTTCCACGTGTCGTCGAACACGATACCGTGGTTGGGAGACACCGCCCAGGCAGCCGTCCGCTGCTTCTTCTGCGTCTCCATGACGTCAGCAACGGCGGACGACGAGGACTCCTCGGAGGCCGGCAAGATCCCGCCTTTTGCGCCTCCGTCATCGTCTTCGGGGACGAGGTCGAGTTCCAGGGCGTCGAAGTCGCGGTCGACGTCGCCGGCGCCGTCGTCGTAGGTCCGGAGGAGGCCGTCGTAGGTGAGCCCCCGGTCGCCGTCGATGAACTCCCTGTAGGTGCGGAAGACCTCGTCGAGGATGGCGTTGATCTGCTCGTCGCTGAACTTGACACGTGGGTTGACGGCAACGACCAGCGCTGCCATCTCGTCGCGGTTAAGGCCGCCGTCGCGGTTGCCGTCGAATTGCTGGAATATCCTCCTCACTTTCTCCGATCTGCTCCCCCTCGTCGTCATTATTTGCGGGACGAATTAGGGTTAGGGTTCGGAGAAATTGGGGAAAGGGGGAATTGGGAGTGAGGTCCTGGAGAAATGGGAATCTTATTGGGGTAATTAAAAATGAAGAGAAGGTTAGGGATTATAATTGTTGCGGTTAAGGTTTGTATTTTTTAGGGGAAAGGCAAAGGTTAGGGGTTTGGTTTATTGTTACTTTTTAACTATTTTTTAATGTTTTCTGCTTTGATGATGAGTCTTTTTCACCTGCGTAATAAACTATAAAGCATAAAAGAAAGTTGGGCCGTTGGGGGACCGTGGGCGGCCGACCGTTTGCCGCGGGAGGGGATTGAAAGTATTACATGGAGATTAAAGAGATTTCATATGGAAGATTTGATATTTGGGTAAAATAAAATTATTTGAATCTCTATTTAACTTTTCTACCATTTAATAAAATGTAGTTGTTACAGTTATCTCATAAAACTTATCTTTTTCTTTTTTTTTTCCATCATCACTATCACCAATTATTTTTTCTGTCACATCTAAACCACCTACTTTTTCCTTCGCCTGCCCTTTTTCTTCTGCTCGCCTCTCCTTCATCTATCCTTCCTCTTCTATTCACCTTCTTTTGTCGACCTCTCTTTCATCGTAAATTCTAGTTTCTTTTTCTTCACTTCTACTACCATTACCAACTTTCTCACAAAGCTTGTCCATCCTCTATCAGTCCTTCCTTTGTCGGCCCCTCCTCCACCCCCGAGGGGTTGACATGAAAGGACATCAATTTTTGAATTGTAAATGACATTAGTTTAAATTGTGAATGACATCGCTTTTGATATGAAGGGATGTCAATTTTTACATGAAATGACATCAATTTTCATTTGTCCCGATGTTTGTTTTTGTTTGAGGTGACATTGATTTTGTTCGTTGCAACATGCGTTTTCATTTATTGCAACATTGGTTTTTGAATGAAAAAATATTGACTTTGAGATTAAGCGACATCAATTTTCAAGTGAAGCAACATCAGATTTCACATCTAACTCACAAACCAACATCATGTGAAATACACGATAAAAATCAGTATTATGCACGATACAAACTAACGTCACTCACAACAAAAATAAATGTTATGCACGACAAAAACTAATGTCATACACGAAACAAATCAATGTCACACACGACAAAAATCAATATTATGTAAGGCATAAACCAATGACATGCATGCAAAAAAATCAATTGCACACACAACACCAAACAATCTTATGTATGATGCAAACCAGTGTCAACAATAATATAAACTAATGACACGCACAATAAAAATCAATGTCACGTACGATACAAACTAGTGATACACACCATAAAAACTAATGTTATGCACAATATAAACTAATATCACACATGATAAAAACTAATTGCACGCACGACATAAGCCAATCTTATGTATGATACAGACTAGCGTCGCACATAATACAAATAAATGACACGCACAACAAAAACCATTATTATGCACCATAAAAATTAATATCACGTACATCTGGCCCTCTCTAGTTTGGTATATTTAATGTTGGTCCTCCTGTAATTCGCAAATCGATTAAAAAACTTTCTTAGTTTGGAGAATTTATATGATTTAGTCTCTCACGTCAAAATCGGTGTATTTCTCTGGCGATGAGGCACAAGAAATAACACATATATCCTCCTATTAAAAAATAAAAAATGGGAAAATCTAGAACCAAAATACTCCATAAGCGAAAGAGGAAGGTGGAGGAGGGAGGAGGAGGAGAGAGGGAGGAGGAGAAATAATAACCAAAATAATAATTTTTCTACACTATTCTTCTGTCCCGATCAGTATAAAAATGTGATACTTTTCATTATGTTAATTGATATTTTTTCCTGAAAATTTTAATGGTAAATTTTGATCTCAATTTTTGTATGAAATAATATTTTAAATACATATATTTTTACATACTTTATGAATTTAACAATCATTTTAAGACTGTTTATATTAAACTTGTTTGATCAATAAATTTTACATTATCATTCATCTTCTCAATTGTCGTTTTATAATTTTTGTTATCGTCATCTTGCCGTAAAAAATAATTCAATTGAGTATAGTATTTAATTAACATTATAAGCCAAAATTTGAGTTAATTTTAATATAAACAAAGTAATTTTTCATTGACATATTTGGTTATTAGAAAATTAATTTTAATTTTTTTGAAAGAAAAATAAATAAATCTTTGTTCTGTGATAATCTAATTTTTTTCCAATTCTAATAATATCACTTTAAAAAGATTTTTCGTATAAGATGAGAAACCTCGAGGACTTGCTCGTTATGATTTAATTAAAAAAATTAAGTAATTAAATACTAGAGAAGCTTAACTATTGAACAAGGTTAATTTACCCGCTCGTATAGTGAACTTTTTACATAACAAGATGTAGTACTACAAAAAATGTTGTTGAGACTAAAACATCAACAAAAATTGGATGACTGATTTCATATGATATATTAAGAAATCCAGTTGAAAATAATTGGTAAGAAGTATATCCTCATCCAACAATAAAAGAGATATCCCCATAAAATAAAACAACAAAAATACAATTTTCCATGACAATAATTGATAGTTTGTATTTTAGCATGCAAGAAACTATAATAGTATATTTTGTACAGTGTAACCTAAATTTCTCATACAGGCAATCTGATTTCCCTGTCAGCTTGTTTGGAACTAATTCCATAAGAAAAAATAATTATATTTCTAATTCTTAATGGCCATAGGAATGAGATCACTTTACTATTTTTTTATTTAAAACGTAAAACAAAAGAATGATTTAAGTTTTTTACATTCGTACCCTTACACATACCACTCTAATTAACCAAGACACGAACTCAGCAGCTTCGGGGTAATCACCAATCTCAATTAAAAACCTCAATAGCGTAGCACCAAGCTCCCCGCTCTTCTTCCAAACCCAAGGTACCCATTTGAGCCCTTCTCTATCTCTACGGAGCATGAAGAGCAAAGCAACGACAGACACGGCGGTAGGGCCGGGAATTCTGCCGAGCAGGTGGTGTGCATTCTGTCTCCAGTCTCAGTAAAATTCGACAGATGGGGACGAACATAGACTCCGGGGTTTCGAAATCCTGTGTCTTAATGTGGTCCAGTACTTCTGGAATCTGGTGGAGGTCGGCTGGGCAAGACTTTTCTCTTTCACACAAGACATACTGATTACTGTGTCCAAGTTTGATGTAAAGAATTTCTACGTATTTGATGTTTACAGAATCAAAAATTCATAATGAACTCAGAGCAGTTGTGATACCCATACCCATCTTCCAGACAAGCTGCCTCCTTGAAAAGACCGGGCAGCTCGGATGATGCACCAGAAACGTAGCAACAGCATCAGTATAGAGAATCTCACTGCCGGTGAGGGTGTCGTCTGTTGCAATGGAGGAGCAATGTGCCGAACGCTGACATGAAGGCTGCACATTCTCGGAGCAACTGCAGTATAGCATAAATACAGCAATATACGATCTCTTTAAATCTTGCCACATTATTCAGACCACATAACAATTCACAATTATAATTGAATTGGACAGCATTTCAACCAACCATGATAACTGACAATTTCTCCTCACCCCAAAGATATCAGAATTTTCCAGAGCATGACAGAAGTGAGTCCCCGAAATTCCTTCAACATTTACATAATACAGGAGTTGAACCATAATTCAAAAATCTCTTGAGTGAGAGTTATGATACAATAGCTTCAATCAACAGTTCAAACTTGCAACCCATGGATGGAATCCGATAGCTCAGAGCCGACAAGTCGACAACACACTAAGAAAATATTCATCAGTAGCAACAACAATTCCTAGTTGCTTTTGAGGTGCACCAAAATGAGTGCTACGTTCCGGTAAACACGTCAGATGTATTAAAATATAAATAATTGCAGTAACCAAATAAATGAAAAGAAGTTAAGGAATGCAAAATGTACCTCTGGTTCACATGACATGGGTGATAACTCCTGACTTGAAAACAAGAAACGGAATGAGCAAGTGGAGGTAATAGTAAAACACCTCTTATTCTAATGTACAGATTCTCCGTTCTTCACTCTCTGTGGAAACTTAGATAAATAGAGAGAGAGAGAGAGAGAGAGAGAGAGAGAGAGAGAGAGAACATGGAAATAATTCTTTTGAAACACCTTGTGGGTAAATGTTAGTGATTCAACTGATCAATAAATCAGTGTTGTACATTTCTGCCAAGTGAAAAATTGTATGTACTTGTGGATCCCTACAAAATCCTACTCTGTACAAACATCAAATATATAGAAAATGTCAGCAATGATCGGTGTCCATCTGCACTATGACCAATTTCACCACCGGAGATGAAACAATCTCCAACTTGTCCTTTAAAGACTGACGAAAACCCACTCTTTCAACAAGCTTCGGGTGGCTAAAGCACATCAGAATGCCATATGAGCCATACAAGGAACAAGAAGGTCGAGAACTCTGGCACGCAGTGCAGCGGAGTTGTGCAAGAGCAAGAGCTTAAAAGCACTTTTAGATGAAAGCCAGCCAGTTTCAAGGACCATCAGTACATTGTTGGCCTTGTTGCCATATGCCGCTCAATCAATTTGTCGACAAGGGCACGAATCTGCAGTTGACAAAGGCAAGAATGTCAGCTTCCATTAACACACAAGATCACTGAAAATGTAAATTGGTCAGTCCAAGCGTTCTATGGTGATCATACAAAAGAAGTGTTGTGATCCAAGGAACTAATTACAAATATCCATCTTCTGGAGATGATTGAGAAAAAAAAAATGTGTACACTTGGACGAGTGACACTGACTCTCCTATATTTAACTGGAGTAAAGAGAAGAGGCTCATCACTCTAAAACGGTAAATTATACGACTTCAAATTTGATCAAAAGAAACAGGAGAACTGACCTTGTTCTTGCGTTTGAAATCAAGAAACTCAGAAACAGACATGGCCTTTTCTGCATCCGTCGCCTGTTCCATGACCTGAAAGGAATAGGGTCAGAAACTTGAACTCATTAGTGGGGACAAATTCCATGAAATTGGAAAGAGGAAATTTGTTACATATTACCAGCTCAACAACTATCAGTTCTGAAATCAAATACCATTGATACAAATATATAGATATATATTTATAATGTACACACACACATATAGGGAGAGAGAGAGAGAGAGCCAGTGAAACCTTTATTGCACATTTCTTCATCATTGACTTGTATCCCTCCCTGTCTATTTTCCTTGCCTTATAAACTGGCATCAGTAACGAAGCGACAAAATCAACGACAGCCTGTTTTATACGATCTGCTCCTCGAGCATGATTTCTGCGGCCTTCCCTGTTTGACGTAACCTGTGAAATGAAACTTTCATTGGCCCGGCCTTCATTCTTGTAAGCGAATGGTTTGGAACTTGTGTTGGAATCTTCTTCATCCCTCAAATGAGAACCAGGATGCTGAAAATCAAAATCAGCTGCAGCAGCTTGAGATTGCCATCTCTCAATTGCATGACAGTCCTTTATCCCATCGCTGCCAGCAGTGTCAATCCAGGCTTTAGTGAAAAGGCCGCTATCGGCAGCTGCACTTTCGCCTGACTGCTCTCTGAAATTCATTCGGGATGCTATATCATTGGAGTGACTAAGCTGAGATAAGTTGTCAGCTGATATTCTGGCACTATCAAGGTTCACACAAGTGGCAGAAAAATCAACAGACCAGTCCCTAACTCTGCAGTTCCTTGAATCTATTTCTGAAAGACAATCTTGTCTTCCTAAAACGCCACCAGACCACTTTTTCTGGTAATCGTAGTCATCTACTTGCGTATATTGTTCACGTCTAGAAAATTTCTGAAATGAAGGAATTTTAGGAAGTTGTTGCAAAGCACTGCGCTTCGCTTCTGTCGAGGCATACGCCTGCAATACAAGGTTGCAAGAAGAGTAATGTATTATCACATTTACAAGAGACTCCACAAAGATGTAACAGAAATGAGGGAAACACAAGATAAAAGGTAAAAACTATTTTTTCTTCTTACAAAGGTAGCTGGATAATAGCTCTTAAGTGGTGACAAGACTAAGCTACAAAGTTAACCGCATGGATAACGAGAACAGAAATATTAACAAACTGATATGCTAATGGCTTACAGAGAAAGATGTAGCCACACAATTTTGACTAGGATGCATAGATAGTGGTAAGAAGAAAAACAAACCTCAGCAGCTGCCCGAGCAGCAGCACATGCTGCTTCTGCTGCAGCAAATGCAACCTGTTCTTCCTGAGACATGGCATAATAGCCTTTACCCTCCAATTCTGATTCCAATCTACCTGGTGAGGTACCAGACCTTGATTCTAGTTTCGGATCCTTTGAAGTATCCACCTGAACTAGCTTGCCATTCACTTTCGTGTTTGAATTGAAAGGAGAAGAGCTTCCAGAGGTTTCATGAATCTGCAAGCTGCCTCTACCCTCTATAGGACCATGATGAGAGCGCAGGGGTGGCTTCCCAGAAACTACATTGCTGAAAGGTTTTTTCTTGAAAGAGTCTCTATTGCTTGCTTGCCTAGACAACTTGAGCCCAGCATTTGAAGCTTTCTCGCGGCGAAAGACCTGTAGCCATACGTTGACCAGCTGACTTGCAATAGCTCTTATATCACGGCTGGTATGCACACAGACCTTATCTTTCACAGTTCTTCCAATGCCTGCACCAGAAAAAGTTAAATATCACTCAGCAAACCAAAAAGGAGAATGTGACTTCTAAATTCTATTAGACACAAATATGCATCTATGATTACCCAAATGTTGGCTTTGAGAACCTCTTGAGGAACCCCAAATTATACTAAAATGATAAAAGATCCGCAGTTCCTTTTCTTTGTTATAAAATTGGTCGCCGCTATTACTCGAGCTTCGAGAAGTTTCGATAGAGAGACAATGAACTGTTCAATACTCAAATTCCACGTACAAGCACATAACCTAAGCCATTTTGATGACCAAGTTCGAGATTTTTGCTCTGAATGTAATTGATAAGGATTTTGAAACACCCCGAGTACAAGCATAAAATCATAGCAAACAGTTTGTTTTCCCTCCAAATGTTACAAAGCGACGAGTAGATAACTATAACTAAAAGTGAAACGCATACCTGATAGACGCACAGCTTGCAGATTTGTGGAAACACGCACAAGAAGACGAACACAGTGGCGCAAAAGTTGAGTTGCGTCCTTCCCCAATGAGTCCTGTCCATGTACAACAATTCAGATGGCATTAGCAGCAGAAGATCTAGCGACAAGAATGAAATTACCAAACTTGGCTGGTCAAAAAGGATCAGAAGTGAGAAATGTCGTACCAGAATCCATGTGTTAAGTGTGGATAACCCTTTTCTGGTTCCAGCAAAGGACTTCAAGCTGTCAACTGGAAGATTTAACAGCTTCTTTGCTAGATGTAATCGTCCAGCTGTTGTTTTTGTGCTGAAGAACATGTCTTTTAGTAATCCTTCTCTAGTTAAGATTTGTTCCCCATCCAGAGAACTCTTATATAGGGCATTGGAGAGGTCAACTGCCTCAAGTCTTTTTGTTATGTCCCTAACTTCATCCCTCTCAGACTCCGAATGTCTCTCTGCAGCCTCTATCGCCTCTACTTCTTCTGTGCAGTCAGTTCCAGTACTCAATATGTTAATGATACGCACTGCCTCTCGAAGTCCACTCATCATGGCACCCCCAACAGTATCTGGATACTCCTTGCAGGTGGCTTCGCCAGCAAAAAATATGCAATTATCAACAGGCCGACCCAAAATATCATAGTCTTCGCCAGATGATCCAATGGCAACGTAGGAGTAAGCACCATAGCTGAAAGGATCTCTTCCCCAATCAGTCACCACAGATGCAATGGGTTCAGGTACTGCATCCTGTCCAAAAAGCTTACGCAGGACCAGTAGAGCGTGGCTCACATGATCTGATGAACTCAAAGTTTGGCAATTTACAGCAGCCTTACCAACAACTAAGGCTATAAGGACAGGAGACCCGACAGTCTTCTTGACATTCCAAAACATAAAGCAATGACCCCGCTGTTCAGTTTCCTCAGCAGTAGCTCCAAAATAATCAACAGACTCATCCCAAAAGACTTCCGGAAATTGCAAGACCACTTTATTTAGTACTCCAAAACCAAGTCGCTGGATGGAAGATTGTTTCCATTGAGGTAATGGGGGAGAAAAACTGATGCTTTCTGCTTTCAGACATCCTAGTGGTACTGTGACTAGTATAGCATCTCCAAAGAATTCACTACCATCAGATGTAGAAACTTTAACATGGTTTGGCATTTCACTTTCAACATTTTCCTTGGAGCCATACGAAACTGCAGTAACAATTTGGTTCAGGTGAATGAGAAGCCCTTCTCCAAGAGACTCAACGACATTACTGTACCCACCTTTGATCATACAATGAGCTCCTCCAAAGCCTCCATACACATCATCCTGATTCCAATAAGGAAGAGAAACTTCCTTGAGCAAAGCAGCACAACCATATTCTAAATGTGCATAATGCCAATCCATTACTCTCCTCTCAAGAGGACTTAAGATCTTCTCTACGGAACAAGTTGCAGGTAGAATCTGGCTTTCAGCTCCATCAGCTTTTGAATTTCGCATGGTGTCACCCAGCTCATGAATACGGCGACTCTTAAGGGCGTACTCCAGGCCATCTTCAAGAGACATTTTCATTGCATGTTCACCTTTTTGTGCAACAAGTAACACCATATCGTCAAGCAGACTGTTGTATTCTTCTTCCAATGCTTCGTCCAGGTGAGGAGGAACCTTTTCTCCAGTTACAATGTCATAAAGAGGACAGTCACTGTTTAGTACTGTTAGCTCCAGGCCTAATTGGGCACAAATCAATGATGAAGGATCTGGCCTTCTTCCTGTAGCCACATCAGCCTCAACACCAGTGATGATGCTCGCCCCAAGATCCACTGGAACTGAGAGAGAAGAGCGATCTGTAAAAACACGACCACCTATCCTACTTCTTGCTTCAAGAACAATAACAGAAAAACCCTGACGCTGCAAGTGTCGTGCAGCAGTTAAACCTGCAGGACCAGCTCCAACAACAATAATTTTCTTTCCGTCTCCAGATACAGAACGCAAATCATGGCACCTCCCTGTAAGACTCTTCGAGCAGCTGTGAGTGACCTGTGACTCATAACTTGAATCTAAAGCTTGGGCTGGCAGAGTTTTACTGTCTGACACAGCAGAAGATGGAACTGCACTAGAACCATCCATACCAACCTGTTCAACAGGTAATATAACCCCCGTATCACATTTAGTTTGCACTTCACTGGCCAATATTTCTTCAATTCCACTGATGTTAGGAAATTCCGACATAGTTGGAGCAGAGAACTCGCTGCAGTTAACAGGTTTTGACATTACATTTGCCTCAACCTGCGCTGTTCCATCCTTGGATTCGAAGAACGCCACAGAACTCTTAGCCTCAGCATCAGATAGGGAGACTCCGACTTCCAATTGAACAACAGAAGATAATTGATTTTTGTCAACGCCGTTTCCTTCATGAGGATCACAAACATGCTCATTATCTGATCGTGTTTTCCCTTTGTTGGAAGCAACACCAAAGTTTATATAACCCTGCAAGTATTAGTGAACACTTCCAGTTACTAGACAAATATAAACAGATGCTCAGGCTACAAAGAAAGATTGTGATTTCCAGAACATCTAGAAGGTATTAGGATGCCTGCTCTTACTTAAGAAACACTAAATTGCAGTACTACTTACACTTTGATCAAGGAAAGAAAAAACTTCCCTGATAAGAGAAGCACGTGGATCCTTAGATGGAATGTCATTTACACCACAATCTGATAGGGGCAAAATTCGAGTAATATCTTTACCCCAAAGACCGAGGATCTTATTCCTGCATCACATCAGACCACATCATCATTCCGCCTGAACGTCCAGTTAGTTGTGAAAGGTGAAAATCAGCAATAATGATCTCCAAAGCATAAACAGAATTCACTGTTGTTCATGTCAAAATAATAAATGCCTGTCATAAAACTCTGGTATAGTCCAAGTATGTACAGAATACCGGCGCAGTTCACATATAGCATGACAAAATAAAAAATATAGTTTCCCAGATAACTACTATAGCAACGAGATTCTGAAGAAAGATAAATCACTTGGTAATCTAAATTACGGTGCATCAAGAAGAAAAATAAAATAATGAAGCACAAGCACAAACACAAACTCAAACTATGGAGTCAGAAAACTTTGACAATATGCATGAACAAAGTCTGCAATAAAAAAGCAGTTAAATCAGCAAATACCTGCATTCCAGATATTCTTGAAATCCACCTTTGCGTTTCAAAACCTCCTTAAATCTTATCCTTTCAACTGGACCGGCGGAATGAGCTCTCAAGCCAACAGACACTGCCATTGACCTACCAGTTTCAGCTTCTGTCACACTGATAGAAGAGGAATCAGACTTCCCCCTTGTTTTAAATGATCTATCACCATAAGCAACCTGATCACTTTCCAGGAATTGCTCATTTATAAGAACCTCCCAATCTACATCCCCTTCATATGCCATGTCTTCAAGTCTACGTTTTCTCCCCTTCCTCACTTTACGTTGTGCTGATAACTTTCCATCCTTGCTTCCAGAATCCAGCACAGATAATGCATCTTCTTCATAACTATCATTTTCTTCTGGAGTCACAGATGTGGGGGAGGCTCCATCAGCCTCTTCACTGATGGGCACAGAAGCATGACTCGGAACATAAGAACCCTCAGTTGCATCATCATCATGTTGTTTCTCATTCAAGACAGAGCTAGACCTTTTTGCAAAAATGGAGACCTTATTTTTATGATCTTGGTCAGCAGAGTGCTGCCCTATGTGTTCCGAGTAACAACCAAAGCCTGATTCAGGAACTCCATTAGAAGTTTCTTTTAAAACTGGATCATCAGGTGAGCCAGCAACACCAGTACAAGGTTTAAAGCACTCCAGTAACTGATGTTGCAAACCATCTGGATCTTGTTTGAGATGACGCCAATTTTCAGTTTCTGTAGCTCCACCAATGTGCAAGGATAAAGATTTTAGGGAAACGTCCAAAGTCACTTCTTCAGACTCTAGAAACCCTGCACTTGAGGTTTTGCATGGTTCAAGAGCATGAACCATTGCACTTTCTGTTATTGCACAATGTCCTTCTAACCCATCCTTCAAATGTTGCGGTCCCAAGAAGTCCTTTTGGCCTGAAGCAGAACAATTTTCATTGCAAACCTTGTGTGAAGTACAGGGATCAGTTGATTCCTCTTGAGAACCAGCTTGAACCATTAGTACATCAGCTGAGAACGAGTTTTCCAACAACCCATCTTCATCTGGGGCCAAGCACTCCCTGGGATTCAATGTGTTTGTAGTATCACTACCATCCTCTTTAATCCCCCTTTTCCCATCAACCTTTGAATTCCTTGTCCTCCCTTTTGCTTTGCCTTCTATTTTTCTGACCGCCCCCACATCCAACGACCCCCCATCCAGACTACACCCTCTTTCTTCCGAATCCTCTGGCGCCTTCAGACACTGTGATCCACTACTCCTTTTCGGACCTTTTAACTTCTTCCTAAAATTAGCTAATGTATCCTCCATCCCACCAAAGCCTTCGCCATCTGACCCCGGCTTACCACCCGTAACCACCTCAACAGCCTTAACCTTCTTAGCGTTCCGCTGCCTCTTCAACTTCAACAAGGCCCGGATGGGCTCATCGTCATCCGAATCAACCCTAACATTAGAATCTCCCCCTTCCATTCTCTTCCCTAACCCTAGCTCTCAACGGAAACCTTTTTCACAACACTACAACGGATTGAACCCCCGACATCATTAGCACTCGATAACTAAGAACTCAAACCTCAGCCCCGAAGCAAGCAACGGCCAGCAATAGATTCGCAACTGGAAAATTAAGAAAAAATCAAAAACGAACGTCCGAACATTTCACCGCGAAACCAAACCCTAACGCCTCGCAAATTGCCACCTAATCACTGAGTGCTCGTAATTAACACGATTCCCCTAGGACATAAATCCGAGAGAAAATAATAATAAAAAATATTAAATATTAAATGAAAAAGAGAGAGATAGGAAAAGTACCTTTTGAAGGGAAGGGAGACAGGGAAAACGCGGGAATCAAAGCGGAGTGGAGGAAGCTGGATGGGTTAGAGGGAGCGTTTTATTGGGATTTGTTGAGGGAGAGAGGTAGGCGCAAGTTAGCAGCTTGTTTTAGGAAAAGGAGAGCTTTTTTTGTCGTTGAGGAAGTTTAATGCGCTGCGTTTTGAGAGTAATATTAACGATTTCTCCCCCGGGGTAGTATATGGTTTTTAAAAAAATAGTATTACTGTTCAGATATATTGTGTTAATGTTGTTAAAAATTATCATAGAATTAATGTCCACCTGGAAAAACTGGAAAATTTTTGTTTCTTAGTATAAAAAAAGAAAAAAAAGTCCTAGATTACGAGGAAACAGAATTTTAGGGGATAATTATATTTAGAATCTTCGTAGTTAAATAGACTCTCAGAACTTTATAATCTCTTTACTAATTCTCAAGTGTCACGAGTTAACTTTATGAACGATCCGGTCTAGTCATCAAAGGTCTAACTCTCCAATATGGATGGAAAAGAACCAAGATTAACTTTAGAAACTTTCTAGAGTTTTCCAAATATTTCTTAGAATATTTTTTCAAATTAAGGGTTAGTGGTAATTGGTAGTTAGTAGGTGGTAATTGTTAATTTAGCATTTAATGTTTGGCTTCCTTAGAGTTGTATATACAAGAATTCTCTCTTCATTTGTAAATCACTCAACAATGTATGCAAGTTTTTAAAAACTTACTTGTATTTCTTTGTCTCTCTAAGTGTGAGTGTTTAATGAGAGTGTTGGCAAGAAACTAAGACTGCACGACAAACTAGCAGAGGAAAAATTTGTCCATGATGGTTGGTATCAGAAGTATGATGGCTTCGAGGAGAGGACATCAGTTCGAGATGGACTTTGTTTCAAAGAAACTAGAGGGGGGCTTACTAGGAGGAAGATGATGTCTCGCAAGGAAGAGTTCAGACCTCTAGATGGAGAAGATACCTTTGGAAGGAATCCCAAAAGGTGAAGCTTAGGGTTGGGATAATTGCGAAAAGTTAGAGGAAGACAGTCCAAAGTGTTGAAGAACACAGTTGCAGGGAGACGAGTTCCAAAGAAAGATACAAGGGCCATTCGATAAAGACGACTAAAGTTGCTCGCTTATTAGGTGCGGAGTATGTTATCTACAAGAATGAGCACATCTTTGAAATCGTGTGCATGAGGAGTATATGTGAGAGTTCTCTAATACAGTTGAAGGCATTAAGGACTTGTCTGAGAATATGTTGTTTTATGCTTTCCTTGAAAGGTTGGAGTCATGAACGAAGGAGGAGATACTCCAACTTGGGGTACAAAACTTATCGATGGCTCCATGGTTAGTCGATTCCTTAGTGGAGTCTCGATGGTTAAGAAAACAAAGTTGGCATAGGAGAGTTCCCGAGTGTACCATTTGTAAAGGACCACACAAATAATTCAATTGTCCTACAAGAGCAAAAATGCTAGATTGAATTTGAGAACACGAGTTGTAAAAGGTGGTAGTGCACAAAATACCCAAGAAGGAAAAGGTCCATGAACCATCCACATGGGTGAAAGAGTTTTTGAAGGCTAAATCAGAAGGTAGTTTGTGAAGAGCGAGTGAAGTCGAAATGGAGTTACTTTATTTGCGAGCTAGGGGTCTCATCAAGTTGGTGAGTGCCTAAAAAAGGTTGAGATCGATCTTCATAAGGCGTAAAAAGTTTGAGGAGGAGCAAGAGACATGTAAGAAAGTGCATACGATGCTTAAAGAGAAGCACAAAGCATGCGAAGAATAGTATGAGGAGGTGACAAGGTTGTAGTCCGAAAAGAGAAAGATTTCAAAAGAGAATGCGTGCATTATCAAGGATTATGCTGTCGTAGAGGCTGCAGAGCAAGCAAAGAATCTTCTACCTCTGAGAAGGATAGAATCACCATAGTTAGAGGAATTGAGAGAAGCCCCGATGAAGGAGCCATTGCTTATACCCACTAATGCTTTTGGTCGCAAGGTCATAACCACTAGCAAGAAGATGGAATAGAAAGAGCATGCTCAAAAGTTAAACGAGGAGTATCACAGTATATTAGATAGAGTGAAGGAAAGATCATCAAAGGAGTTGATACTTTTTCTCTCAGACCACAAAAGATCTTCCAGGGTACAATCGGATGTATCAAGTTTACCAGTTACTTGTAAGGTGCCAATTAATGAGAATAAGGAGTCGCATCTGAGAGGACTCTTAGTAAAACAAGCAGGGGAAGAGTCTAATGCAGTAAAGTTAATCAAAGCAATCGAGTAGTGAGAGTAATCGAAGACGCAATGACAAGCAACAAGATTATGAGGGAGAGCCGCAAAGTAAGGGATGTAATATAATAAGAGGGAGATCGAGGATGGAAATCAAAGAAGAGTTGATCATTGAGTTATTAAAAGAACTCCCACCTAGATAGAAGGTAGACCACAAGTTTATGAAGTAGAAGGCTAAAGTGGCTAGAAGATTTATGAATGGTCATGAGGAGATAATGGGTCAGTTTGTCGAGTTGATGAAGAACTTTTGACAGAGTACAAAGTGAATCTTGCAAAGAAGTTGGCCAATATGTTATGCTGCAAGGCCAAGATGGATGCTAGAAGCTAGCCAAACGAATATTTTCTTGACAAAAAGTAGGGATGTACAAGAAGACCCTCTCGATATAAGATGGATCACGATAAGGAGGAAGGAGCATCTTTGTCAAAGTCAAGATTCAAAGTCGAGAGCAAAATGGATAGTATAGACTTATTGAGGATGGAGAGCAATATATAGTTAGTTGTACAAATACGTGGGGGAGTATGTTGCAAGATAAGTCGACATCATGTACGACCCATAAGGGCAAAAAGGAAGCATTGAAGCAAGAAAATTTCTAATGAGAGTATGGAGATCATTATGGTTCTTACTGGATATAGAGACAATTAAGCCAATTTGTGTAGTCTTCATGCTAAGTATAAAGTAGTACTTAGTAGGTTATAATGGAACGCTCGATGACACTGAAGAGATTGCTTAATATGAAAATGCGAGAAAGACGTTGCATGGATTAGGTAGTGAAAAATTATCATGGGCTAGCTTTACGAAAGGGTTAATCAGGTCATTAAACACCTAACTCACCAATATGGGTAAAGAAATTTTTTAGAGTTTTCTAAGTAATTTATAATAAATTTTGTGTAACTAAAAATATGTAATAGTTGACTAGCTGATAAAATCTTTTAATCGGCTTGCAAAATAGAGGGAGCAAGAATTAAATATGCCAAATTATAAGGAGATAAATATAATTTATCTTTTTTTATGTGGTGGTCATTATGAACATTTCAAATGGATATTTTGCCAAAAAAAAATCAATTTGGATAGGAAGGTCCTAATAACACAATAATGTCCAAACTACAAGGATTTAATATTTAATAAAAAAGTATAGTTCTTAGAGTATATTTAACTATATTTTAAGATTTTAAATATAATTATCCCCATTTTTAACTGTTACCAAGAATTTTTTTTTCTCATTAGGGCTTTATTTATTAATGAGCTCTCATGTATTTAAATTAATTAAACATGTTTGGTTCAATGGTCAATCTATTTCTCTCTTGATGGTTGTGGACCCCAACTTAGAATTTTATTGTGAATATAAAATATTTTTCAGATAGAGAATTTAACAATCTACAAAAAATTAGATTTTTTTAAAATTAAATTTGTCACATTAAATATATGATTTACAGAAAGTTTTTTTATTACCCTATAAAATGAAATTTTTTATTTTAGTACTAAATAATTTAACACAATTTTATTTGTATTTAATTATTAAAAGTTCAATGTACTATAATTTTAAATTAAAATCAAATTTGTTGTAATAATATATTTTTTAAAATAGAATTAGCGACCTACAAAATTTTAGAGACTTTTTCTTTTTGAAAATAAATTACCTTTTTAAAACTTCAAAAAAAAAACACAATTATTAACGACCAAATTATTTTCCAGAAAGACAAATCATAGATTATGTACATCATTAAATTTCATTTCTGAAAATATACAGCGATAGCAAAAACTCAATGTTTATCAAAAGTTATGATTTACTGAAGTTTTAATAGTTAAGTTTATAAACATAAAATTGCGTAAAATATTTTATAGTAAAATGAAGTTTTCTTATTTTATCCGAAAATGACGAAAAGGTTGTTTGGAAATTGTATATTATTTTTTAGAATCAGATTTTTTTAAAATATTTAAGGAACAAAAATTTAATAACAACAAATTGATTTTAAAAATTAAGTTTCATAAATTTTTGCACATCGTTAAATTTTCTTTCTAAAAATATACTATTTTAGTACAATCTTGATTTCTATCAAAAGTTATGATCTGTTGATGTTTAAATTATTAAAATATATGACAATAAAGTTTCTTACAATTATTAGTGTTTAAATATAGTTTTGTCTTTTTATAGGGCAATAATAAAAAGTGTGTTTAAAAGTAATTCTAGGGATAAAGATGATAGAAATACTCATATTTTATAGGTTAGATCATACTATTATTCCATGAGTTGATAATATATTGATTTTGACTGAGTTTATGGTATGTATATGAGTTCACATTTAAATGTAGGATATAAGCGAGATATTGTTACAACCCTCGCTAGTTTTGCCTTTGTCGCGACCGTTCGGTCCGACCTTTGGTTATTTTGTTTTGATCGGTGTTAGAACCGTCGTGATGAATTCGTCGACCTTTGGAGGATTATGCATAACTTTGACGTGTGAACTCCGATTTGGATGATTCCAAGTCGGTTAAGTTTGTAACACATTAGTCTACGACTATCGTGTTTTGAGTTTTGTGGTCCGAGCCCTTCGTCTTTGAGTTACGAGCTAATTTTGGTGGAAAAGTCTGCATTTTCGACTAGTGTAGTGGTCGCTACAAATGTAGTGGTCGCTACGCATCCTACAGTGGCCGCTACAAATGTGGTGCTCGGGAGGTTCGAGGTTTCTCTATTTTCGACTTCTTTCCCTAGCGATCGCTACAAATGCAGTGGTCGCTGCACCTCTGCAGACTCCTTCAAAATAAATCTATAACTTTCTCGTACGACCTCCGATTTGAGTGATTCCAATTCGAGGATGTTCGTAACATCTAGAACTACAACATTGATGATTTAAGTTTTGACATTTGAGGATTTATTTGATGGGATCATTGGAGAGGTTTTAGAGCACGGTTTTAGGTACGATCCTTGTCGGAATCGGAAGATTTTATGAAGT
>SOPF01025514.1:0-10344 GCA_012979155.1 Hypericum perforatum
GATAATGATGAAAAATATGACATCTTTTTCATTTCTGTTTCTATGCCAACAATAATCGTGTGTTTCTCCTTCAGCCGAGGGAGTGGGTTTTAACTTGCAAAAAAATTAATTTATTATGGTCATGATGTAAATATAAATGTCAGTATATATGGCGATTTTAATATTTTTCATTTTATTAATCAAGAAGTAAATGATGGCACACGAAATTAATCAGGTCCTGACCTGACTGCATTGAAATTAATCTATGGATGGATAGCTCCATTTCTGGACCGGATTAATTACTGAAGCGCGAATCGTTCTTGAAACCGAGCCATTAACTTAATTATCAATTTTTAAAGCCACTCGAACCGTTTCGATCCATTTGTGTAGGCGTGACTCTGGCCGCCTAGACAATGACCTACCAACTTAAAGTGGCTTACAAGGCCAAACTGATAACCAAACATCACTTATCCTAATAGTATAAAGGGGAAAAGAGTGTCAAATAAATGATGTGTTCAAATCCTGATTGCCACAAATATTTACTTATACCAAAATTCAAGACAAAATAACATGCAAATTTATTTTTAGGCGAATTTGGCATGATCTTGATAGTTTCAATAAGAAAATTATATACTTTAGATACTTATGGTATAATTCTCTTTTTCAAAAAAAAAATCAAACATTATTTTTTTCAAGAAAAACGCACATCTGTCTATCCATCCATCTCCAATGTCCTCATCGTGACTTACAAGTATAATTCCTTAAATATCCAGCTTGGCAGTTGGCACCTAGGCTAGGGCCATCTGGCCTAGAAGACATCGTTGTGGGTGCGCTCTGTTTAACTGGATCCATTAAAGTTACCAGAAGCTGGTTTGGGTCTAGCCCAATTAGGCTCGCATACGTCATTTGGGCCTAAAGAAGTGAAAGGTTCGGGAATAGGCAGGTTCGGCCCAATATAGGGTTTCCAACATTCCAGTGCATGGCCCAAGGAGCCAACGCATGTCGTTTATATTAGTTGGAATTGCGCAACCCAAATTTTCAATTAGCCAAAAGAAGAAAGTCGGGAAGATACCCTATTTGAAAATTAATATATATATATATATATATATATATATTATCTGTCAATTGCCAAAATTGTCTTCATCTGTATGAAATCAAACTTGGAGTTAAAAAAGAGCGTAATATTTTCGATCAACTCCCAAAGTGGAACTTTCCAAAACAGTTCCAAACATGAGGCCTCGATCAATTTCATGGGAGTCAATTTAGGAAACACAATTGCTAAGCACAACAGGAATAAGCGTGATTTTGATATAATCCAAAATTTCCGTTACAAACTAGTGCATTATTAATTTATTAGGGAGGAGAGAGAATTAGAAAACTTCCGAACGAGAAGAGAAAAGGAAAAGAAATAAGGGAGAGGAAAGGAAATATCGGAAAGGTTAGGACATAACTTCACAAAGGTCGTGTCTTTAGAGTTATTTTTGTTTTTGGGCTCGTGGAATTAAAAAGGCAGCAACTAAGACTAAGACTAGGCTGCTCTTTATCAATAAATTAATTGCGGTCTGGATTTTACTAAAAGCAGAATACACAGGACTTTGACGTCGGAGCTATTTAAGGGGTGGGTAACAGAGACGTGAAGTTTTGGTTGATTATACATAATGTGCATGTTGGTGGCCGCCAAGTAAAAACGGACGTCGGAACTATCTCCTATATCTGCAAAAATAGTCACATGCGACCCTGAACACAGCACAGAACAGCATCCTCTGAGGAAGAACACGTTGTTGTTGCAGAGGTTGCTTCTGTTGTTTATTACCAAGGTTGTTTTTGTGCTGAGTTTTCGTGACAATGGACGTCCTCGTTCGTGAACCGTTGCTTCCCAAAGAGCACGACGACAACGACGATGATGAGTTGCTGGTGCAGGAGGAGGCTGCTGGTGGTTTCCGTGATGCTGGGATTTGGAAACTGTTGAGCTTCGGATGGCTGAACCCTCTGTTTCGTAGGGGCCGGAATGGGACGCTTCGATTGTCCGACATTCCTCCTGTTCCTCCTTCCGAGGCTTCAAACCATGCGTCATCGTTGCTTGATGAGTCCCTCGTTAGAACCAAAGGTGTACCCTCGTATTTCTCCAAGGCGATCGCTCTGGCGGTGTGGAAATCGCTAGCCATAACCGCTGTCTTCGCAGGTATAACGATCCTCATGGTAGTGGTTTTTTCGGGTAGGCCATTGCAGATACTAGGTTTTCTCTGTTCTGTTGTTTTCTGTTTTGTTTTTCTATTAATAAAGCATTTACTTAACCAAAGAAAAAATTGTATAACGCTACTGTTTTATTGTACAATTCTGTTATGCTCTTTAGCTTTGGGTTTTATTTATAAGCTTGAGTGTGTTTTTCAGGCATCAACACTGTTGCTTCCTACATTGGTCCCTTTTTGGTTGCAAGTTTTGTGAATTTCTTGTCGGAGAAGACGGAGAACTCCAGCCACCAATACGGACTCGTTCTCGCCTGCACCTTCTTCCTCTCTAAAACGGTGGAGTCCTTGACCCAAAGACAATGGTATTTCGGGGCTCAGCGGATTGGCATACGAGTAAGAGCGGGACTTATGGCACTTGTTTACAACAAGTGTCTCTCTGTCAATGCTGCCGGTGCTAGCAACGGCAAGATGATCAACATGATCAACGTCGATGTCGAACGGATCGGAGACCTGTGCTGGAACATTCATGTGGTGTGGTTGCTCCCAATCCAAGTGTCCCTAGCTCTCGTCATACTGTATCGGAACTTGGGGGCCGGGCCGACACTTGCCGCTCTCTCATCCACCGTCCTGGTGATGATAAGCAACACCCCATTAGCCAGCAAGCAAAAGAGGTTCCACTCCAAGATTATGGAGGCCAGGGACTGTCGGATCAAGGCGACTTCCGAGACTCTCAAGAGCATGAGGGTCTTGAAACTATACTCATGGGAGCCCACTTTTTTGAGCAAGTTGATTGAGTTGAGGGAGACTGAGAGATTCTGGCTCAGCAAGTATCTCTACACTGGCTCAGCAACTGTGTTTCTGTTTTGGGCCTCGCCAACTCTCGTATCTGTAATCACTTTTAGCGTCTGCATCCTGCTCAAGACCCCGTTGACGACTGGTACGGTTCTCTCCGCGCTCGCAACTTTCCGAGTCTTGCAGGAGCCAATACACAACCTGCCAGAAATCATCTCTATGATCACTCAGGCAAAGGTCTCAGCGGACCGCATCCGGGATTTTCTCGGGGAGGAAGATCAGACGAAGATCACAGCTCACCCAGCATCAGCAGCTTCTGACATTGCGGTAGATTTGGAGGTGGGCGAGTATCAATGGGAACCGAGTGATCAAATGGCTACAAAGCCAATTGTACAGGTGACCGAGAGGATCCAGATTACCAAGGGTAGCAAGGTTGCAATCTGCGGACCTGTTGGCTGCGGGAAGTCTAGCTTACTTTGTAGCATTCTCGGCGAGATTCGTAGGATTTCTGGGGCCGAGATCAAGGTTTACGGATCGAAGGCTTATGTTCCACAGAATGCTTGGATCCAGACAGGCACAGTAAGAGAGAACATATTGTTTGGAAAGGAAATGGATGAGATATTCTATGACGATGTTATACAAGCATGTGCCTTGAACCAAGACATTGAGGAGTGGGACAATAGAGACTTGACAATGATAGGGGAGAGAGGAATAAACATGAGTGGCGGCCAAAAGCAGAGGATTCAACTGGCACGGGCCGCGTATAGCGACTCCGACGTTTATATCTTGGATGATCCGTTCTCTGCTGTCGATGCACATACTGGGACTCATCTATTCAAGGCAAGTATGATTGTTATGTTTTAAGGGATTGTCCATTTGTTTGCCATAATTTTGCTGATAGTTTCAAACTGTCAATGTGCAGAAATGCCTAAACGGGATCTTGGCTGAGAAGACCATCATATATGCCACGCATCAGTTGGAGTTTCTAGATGCATCTGACCTTGTTTTGGTGAGAATTAGTCATAGATGCAGTTGGAAGTTTGAGAAGTTATTCGTTGGATCATGTTTCTTAATATTCGTAACATAACTGATCTTGTCAGGTAATGAGAGATGGGGTGATCATTCAATCAGGAAAGTACGAGGACCTTATAGGCGATATCAAGGGCGAGCTTGTCAAACAAATGGCTGCTCATAGCAAGTCGGTAAGCCAAGTGAATGCCCCAGAAGAGCAGAAGGCACAATCTGACGAGGTGATGGAAGAGAAGCACAAAATGCCTAGCAGTCACGGGACATTGAAGCGGACGGACGAGGACACCAAAGTAGGCCGCGTAAAATGGAGTGTCTACTCTGCTTTTGTCACTGCAGCATACGGAGGAGCCCTTGTCCCAGTGATACTGGTATGCCATGTCCTTTTTCAAGGACTGCAGATAGGTAGCACCTACTGGATTGCTTGGGCTTCCGAGGAGCGAAACAACATCAGCAAACGAATATTGCTAGGCATGTTCGTGGCACTATCCGGAGGGAGCTCCATCTTCATACTTGGGAGGACAGTTCTACTAGCAACTATTGCTGTCGAGACTTCTCAACGCCTTTTCATCAGAATGGTCACTTCCATCTTCAGAGCACCAATTCAGTTTTTCGACTCAACTCCGTCGAGTAAAATCCTCCTCAGGGTTCGTACAGAAACTCTGCATGTTTCTTTTAATCAAATATATGCAGATACTTCAAAGACTACTCGTTTTTTTGATGCAGTCTTCAACGGATCAAAGTACCGTTGACACGGACATTCCTTACAGAGTGGCAGGACTGGTATTTGCTCTGATCCAGCTATTAAGCATCATTGTCCTGATGTCACTAGTTGCCTGGGAAGTCCTCCTCCTGTTTCTTGTCATCATCGGATTATCTCTGTGGTATAAGGTAAGACAGAGACAGAGATCTTTAATTATTACAGACACAAACGTTTGACGGTCGGGCTGATATACATTTTGTTGGATCTGTTTTGCAGGAATATTACATAACTACAGCAAGAGAACTGGCCAGGATGGTTGGCATCAGGAAGGGTCCTATCTTGCAGCATTTGTCAGAATCCATTTCTGGGGCATCGATAATTCGAGGTTTCGACCAAGAGGACCGGTTCTTGATGACGAACATGACCCTTATCGATGATTACTCTTGCGTGGTCTTCCACAACCTTGGCACGATGGAGTGGTTATCCGTCCGCGTTAACTTTCTGTTCAATCTCGGATTTTTCCTGGTCTTGATCATCTTAGTTAACCTCCCGAAGTCAGCCATCGCTCCGAGTAAGTCCGAGTTCTTCATCTTAATCTAGGAAGGATAGTTCTATCCCTTTTTTTTTTCTTTTCTGAAGTGCTGTGCTGGTAGCTTAATTAATAATTCGATGGATCACAGGCTTGGCGGGGTTGGTAGCTACCTATGGCTTGAACCTGAATATTCTTCAAGCGTGGGTGATATGGAACATCTGCAATGTGGAGAACAAGATGATATCGGTTGAGAGAATACTCCAGTACACATCCATACCCAGTGAAGCTCCATTGGTGATCAAAGAGTGCAGGCCGAATCTCGAATGGCCATCGGAGGGAAGAATCAATCTCGACGGGCTCTGTGTTCGATACAGTCCCGTACTGCCTATGGTTCTCAAGGGTATAACTTGCGGCATACCTGGTGGCAAAAAGATTGGTGTAGTCGGCCGGACGGGGAGCGGGAAGTCTACTTTGATCCAAGCTCTCTTCAGGGTTGTTGAAGCAGCAAAGGGAAACATCATAATTGATGGAGTAGATATCTCCAAGATAGGCTTGCAGGACTTGAGGAGCAGGCTTGGTATAATCCCTCAGGAACCAACATTGTTCCAAGGGACCGTGAGGATTAATCTGGATCCGCTTGAAGAACATACAGATTTTGATATATGGGAGGTTCTGAAGAAGTGTCGCCTCAAGGATATGATAAGTCAGGATCGAAGGCTGCTCGATGCACCAGGTATGTACATTCAATCCCTCGACTTGTTTAATCAATGTGAACTCATTAATCAATCTTACGTTTGATTTGTTCGGATGGAGCAGTTGCAGAGGATGGGAAGAACTGGAGTGTGGGTCAGAGGCAGCTGGTTTGTCTTGCGAGGGTGCTCCTCAAGAAGAGGAAGATATTGGTGTTAGATGAAGCAACGGCCTCCATCGATACCGGAACGGACAACATCATCCAGAAAACCATCAGAGAGGAGACGGTTGGTTGCACGGTGATCACAGTTGCTCATCGAATTCCTACCGTAGTTGACAATGATCTTGTTATGGTTCTGGACCAAGGTAACTGTCCTAAGTTGTGATCAAAAGTAAGGTATGAATAAGGTTTAAAAACTAACCATGGAAATTGGTGCAGGCAAGATTTTGGAGTATGATTATCCACAGAAATTGCTCGAGAACAGCTCATCTTCATTTACCAAGCTGGTTGCTGAGTTCTTGAGGAGAACATCGTCTACATCAACATGCCATTGATGAGCTACCTACTCAAAATCGTCTACATCAACAGAAGAAGATTCCCCAATAGGCTAGATATGGTTCTGATAATATAAAGCGACAGTGATAATATAAGTGTTAGTTTCTCTCGTTGTATCTGTTACAGCACTCTTGCCTAGCATATGATTGTAAGTGAATAGCTAAAGCATGTAACTTGAACAGGGTGACATTGCTAACTGCAAACAAAAGTATTGATCAGGGAATATGGTGAAATGGCTGATTTCCCTCCTGACATTTATATATGTTTGCCTCTTAGGCTTCAATAAAAGTAGATTTTTTTTTTCTTCTTCTTGTGCCTGTTAAGCCAAGTATTTACAACTGACATCCCATCTTTGACATCAAAGAATCTTATTCAAATCAACTTTTATCTTTCTGAATATGTTGACCAGCATTATTGTCCCAACTTTGTTTCTTGTCCGAAGCTTCTCTCTCTTTTTCCATTGCTTGTGCCGAACATTTTTAGCTAAACAGCTTCAGCAAAGTTCCTAGGCTTAGTAGCTTTGGCAATGCCAATGTTTGGCTTTCCATGTAATTTACATGTTACGAATTATGGATATACATAACAAGCGATCCAAATTAAGTTTAACAGCTGCAGCTGTTCCTGCTGCATTTGTTGCTCTTTGTCTTGCTGCCACTCTAACGACATATTCATGCAATATGATAGAATTTATCTAGTATCCTATCACGCATAAGCATGTAGCCAATCCGCCTAAGTTTTATTCGTCCATTTTCATCCTTGTGGTGCCCCACTCCCCACCACCAGCCAACCAGTTATCCCCCAAATAATAATAATAATAATAATATCAGCACCATTACCTTGAGGTTAGATAAACTGTTTTGTGGTAGATACAGTATCACACATCATAAATGGTTAAAACTTTCTTAAACAACCCAAAATCTGAAGGATACAAGTGTTAAAATCTATCAACTTATTACATCAAAGTTTTGGATTTGAACATGGAATTTTTAACATAAATTATAAAGTGCAAGTTTTTTTTACAGGAAATCGAGACCAATCAAATTCAGTTGATGAAAAGTTAGAAAACAAATCTAAATGCAGAAATTCCAATTCAGAGCCCACACTGACGTGGATAACACCTAAACACAAAAAACTAGGGAAAGACCTACCCATATTGGAGAATGGATTGGGTATGACCAATCAAATTTAGTTGATGACTTTGCAATGCCTTTTCATCATAATGATCACTTTCATCTTCAGAGCACCGATTCAGTTCTTCGACTCTTTTCCATCGAGTAGAATCCTCATCAGGGTTTGTGACGTAACATAGCAAAAATTAAAACAAAATGACATGACAAATCTGATATGAAAGAAATCTGTCAGGATAAAACTAGATCAAAAGGAGCTAAATGCATCGCCTAACTCAATAAGAACTCAAAATAGTTCCTCCTCATGTTATAACATCAACTGTTAGTATGAATGTATGATAAGACTGAGGACTCGTTTCATTATTTTTTGGTGAAAACATTATTCAACCACTTAAAAATCTTGAAATAATTCCAACTATACCCCAACCCGGATAAAAATATGGATTAAAAATACTTTAATACCACGTGTTATTGGAAATGGACACTTTACATCATGTATTTTCAGAAGAGCCAAAGAACTTCCTTGTGTTTCTCAAACACAATCATTTCTACATCAACCCTTTGCGATGGTGCCAGCTCCACGATCTGCACCACGACGCCAGCCCTGGAGTTTCTCTTGCGATGGTCGTCGACCTGGAACTAGTTGAAGCTCAGTTAACCATGGAAGATTCCGTTGTTGAGGTTGATGCGAGGAGGAAGAGAGATGTTTTAAAAAAAATTAATTTTTTTTTATAATCCAAGTTTTTATGTTCCATATTACTGCCACGTTTTTGCCATGTCATCTCCAAAAATATTTTTATTTTAGAAATGGCTGTGTTTCATAAAAACAAGGTAGTTCTGTGACTATTTTGAAAACACATAGTGCAAAGTATTCATTTTCAATAACAAGTGTCTTTAACCCTAAAAATAATTATAGTCAATCCTAACGGGAAACATTGGCCTAGAATTAAATTACAAGACCGAAACTTAAACCTCGAATAAGTCTGGTGTCGAAGCCCTCCAGTAGCATCAGCACGGCCCGACAAACCCATCCCAATAACCACTTCCACCCAGCACACCTAATCCCATCAATATCAAGCCCCTGCCGGATAGAGGATCAAAAACCTCAAAGACATCTAAAGGACCCTATGTTCGTTATAAAAAAAAATTTGCACCTCATAAGGCAAAAACCCATTATAACAAGACTGAAATGTATTTTGTTCTTAACATAGAATGTTTCTTTTTTACTTATGCTAATATAATATCTTGATTTTACTTCTATTATTACAAATCCTAGTTATGTCAATACGCATGTAATAAGATTTCTGAAAATGAACTTACCATTGACAATGGATCCGGTTAAAAGGCCATCAATTGAAATAAAATCTTGTACTACAAGCCATCAGAGTAAAGAGCGAGATTCTTGACGTAAGATGGAAGGAAAGAAGAGCATCTAATTTGGAAGCCTTCATTTATATAAAGAAATCGCATGCATATATATTTATTTATACACTCTCTCGTCGCTAATTCCATCGGACTGCATACAATGTCGCCCAAGATAATTCTCCTGCTGGCGCTCTTGTTTGCTTCTTCAATCCCCAAAATCACAGGTTACACTCAACCAATATTAATCTTTTTTATTTGTCCTTTGGCACATCAACTTTTCCTGTTATTAATTACTGTTCAAGGTGGATCCTAGGTTTGTTTAAATTTGTTCTGCGGTCTGATATTATAAATTGGAAAAAAGAGGGGCAGTTCGTGGAGTGGTGCATAGCGGACGAGCAAGCTTTGGACGATGATCTGATGAAGGCGGTGGAGTGGGCGTGCGGGGCAGGTGGCGCAGATTGCAGCGGGATCCGACCCAACCAGCCTTGCTACAGCCCCAACACGCTCAGGGACCATGCCTCGTACGTCTTCAACGATTACTACCAGAAGTACAAGCACAAGGGAGCCTCCTGCTATTTCAACGCCGCCGCCATTATCACCGACAAAGACCCAAGTAACACTTATTTTTCCTCTTAACCACCCATATTCCATGATGATGATGATGATGATGATCATGCTGCTGTTGTTTAGCTTTTTGTATTAATAATGCTCGCAATAAGTCAAACACGAGTCGTCATCCTTTGTAATGTGCTGCAGGTCATGGCTCTTGTAAGTTCAAGTACTTGCCCTGAGGCTTGAGGAGCCTAGCTAGCTAGCTAGGTGCGTGGAGTGGACTAAGACGTACCAGTTAAGGTTTGAGATTTCCTGACAAGACCCAGTGAAACTCATTCTGGGCTTACATTGGTTGTTGTTTCCTCTTACAATCAGCCTAAGAGGCTACTACACTACACTACATCTCCTCTCCTTTTTCTTTTTTTTTATTATAAAGTTTTTGTCCCCTACTGCTTTTGTTAGCGCCTTCGCGTTTTGTGGGCAATCCGTTGAATTACCTCTCGAGTTTTATCGCTTTATAACTTACTATGTTGTCCCTGTTAAGTATATAAATAAATTTATATATTTTTACTAAAACTATTATTTCATTTGTTTATCCAAATTATGTAAAAGTTGGGATCACGGAAAATATATGATTGCAGACAAATTTTTAATATCTTAAATTTTAATTTAATGGTGTTTTACCGTACTCTAGGCTGTTTCCGTTCAACAACCTTTTCAATCTATATATCGTCGTTGTGGTGTTTTAAAATTTATATGTATTCATCAACTATGAAAAACCATCATTGGTATGGCATATTTATTTAAGCTACCCCAGAAGATATGGTTCTTCC
>SOPF01025515.1:5226-21223 GCA_012979155.1 Hypericum perforatum
GCGTTTCTATGGTATTCTTATATGCCTGAAGCTTAAATTGGTTTCAAATTATAGCAGAATTTATGGTTTTTTATGTTAATCAGTCACTCTATGAGCGGGAGATTTATTTTCCACCGTCTAAAACAAAAGATTTTAGTAGTTGATTAAGGTAGAAGCTAGTTAGATCAGGACCTGATTGTAATAACTAATAACTCTACCTGGTCACAACATTTTTTTCTTCCAAAAACGACCTACTATATAGTATTTATTGAGTAATTATTTCATCCAACATTTTTATAACAATTTTAACATTATAATAACGGGACAGTGGGCCGAGCTTATGATTGGTACTCCATAATTTATGTTCGTAAAGATGTATCCTATTCTACTTTGGGCCTGTAACCTCACATAATTCCATTTTTTTTGGGCCTACCGAATTTATACGAAACAAAGCGAGTCTGTACTCTTCATACTATTGAACATTTCGTCCATAACAAGGCATATTACCGTCGCTAGAGTTTCTATATCAAATTATGAACGTACCATAATTGAAAGAACGAATTCGCATAACGTTCAGACAGAGACTTTTTTTTTTTTTAAAGAGAAAGTTCCGACAGAGACTTGGACGGAGGATATTTGGTCTAAGATCCATTAAAACACTACTCTCAAAGCTTTATGCTTGTTGCATGCGTGGAACTGTGTCGCAAGGGGGTTATTGTATCAACTATCAACTTACGAAACCCAAGTATAGAACCCAGGAGATTATTATTCAAACATCACTGGACGTTTTTAATATTATTAATCCTCAGGTCGAAAGCAACTCACATACTTTGGTTGAGTCTTTCTCATGAGGGCTTGTGGACCCCTTACAAAGAAGCTGTTGGAATCACTTTTCGTCGCAAAGGGTTTCATGGCGGGAACATCGTTCGAACCACCGGTCAAGCTAAGCCCCGAAAAATGGTCACCCCATATGTCATATCTATATCTATCTTCTACCTTGTCTTCTACGCTAACATGTTTCTGGCTAACAAGTTTTGGTCCGGGGGCTCGGGCATGAGGTGCTATGGTGGATGTTGATGCAAGAGATGAAGTGTACACTGGGTTAGGGGATAACCTACTGGTGCCGGGAAAAGTAGCTGAATGCAACAAAACCGGTTTCCCATTGCAGTTCTCGTCCTTGCGATGCTTCGCGGAGGCCTTGAGCTCTTGTGAAGTTGCCTTGGGCTCGACTGCTCGACTAAATGGACTTCTTGTGTCTGAATGGTCCATGTCCGGACTCGGTGACCATGAGGAACCAGGCGTTGTCGATGCTAGAGGAGACAATGGAGATGAAGGTGTTGAATTTCCACTGTGACTACTTGAAACTTCAAACAAGCTTAGACCTCCATTGAGTCCTCTCCTCTTCCTTCGCCTTCTTCCTTTCTCTTTTCCAATCTGGACGGTGAGGTTACAAGGTTGGGACACGGCCAGTGTTCCCGGGCTCTCAGCTGCAGGATAGATCGGCATCAATGATGGCACAATTGCAGTTTGTTCAGTGCTCCGTACAACCTGTTTCTGATTTCCCTGGCTTGGTGTCACATTCTGAACAACTATCCGCTCGTGAGCTGAAACTTGAGTCCTTGGATGTGATGCAGAGAGCTTGCTGCTCCTCCTGTCCCGAGGCATATGGGAGGTCTTTCCGGTGCAATGTACAGTTCCGGGTGAAGTGTTGTCGTCGTTATGCAAGAGCTCCTGGTAGCCAATATCCGTCACTTGGGGAGACACGTAAAAGATGACGAGTAAGATACAGAAAGCAGCAAGGAGAAAGACTCCAGCATATTTCCTCAAGCGTGCCCAGAGCAGTGATTTCCAACAAAGATTAAGCATGTAAAGAGATACGCTTGCTTTCATAGGTACCACGACCAGCCCGTTAGGCAACACCAGCAAAAGATCAGAGCGAACTGTAGGTGCAGATAAATCAGTGCGGTACGTTATGAGCAATCGTTTCGACTCTCCTGGCTGTAGAGAAAACCCATCACAAGTATGAACAAAAAATCCATCCGACCCACACCGAGAACCAGAAACTTCAATTCTTTCCACTTCGATTGGCATGTTTCCCGTGTTTTTGGCATGGATCTCTTTTGACAAGGGCAGGGAGCAAGAGATAGCAGACTTCTGACTGTGAAATAACGTGCTTGGAGGAGAAATATTTAGAAGAGTTGGTAGGTCAAGGCCAAATTCTATGCTCTGGATAGGCTCCGAACCCTCAAAGAGTACCAAGTTAAATGACCCTCCAATTCCAGTCAATGATAACCACTCTACGCCGGACAGATTGTTCCTTACCAAAGCTGAACTTCTCCACCTACATTGCCTCGTAGGGTGAAAAACAATCGGCCCCAAGGACGCTATGCCATGTGGATGAACATAAGCTTCTGTCAGCGCTCCGTCCGCCGCAAAGAAACCATTCTTCCTTTCTGACGGTTGCAGAGATCCATCATCTGCACTACACTCGTCAATGATTTCACCTGAGTTCAGAATTAGCTGCATCACAACCGGCCGTTCACTAGGGTTTTTCACGCTGATCCATCTAGAGACATTAGCTCCCACCTGAACCTTAGGGAATGAGATCTCATGAATGCCTAGTACAGACATGCTACTGCTACCTTGAGATTTCCAGCTTTCCAAAATAAGTTCATCATCAGCTTCAGCTGCTCCCCAAGCCTTCAAATTATTACAAACATGTCAGCGATCATCCACAAAAGTTACAGTTCAACCAAAAGAACTTGACTTATGGAGGAATCTTTTATGCAGGATGGGTCGCATTGATGGTAGCTCATCTTCAATGAAACAGTTCAATAAAGAAACAGTAAAACAGACCAACGAATCACAGGTACCGAAAAACATGGGGGAGAGAATCAGTATACCTCAATGCTTGAAGACAATTGAGTGCCACTTCTTTCAGATCTTGACCTTTTTTCGTCAGATTCAGATTGTTGAAAAGAACGATGATGAACAGAAGAATCCTCATAGTGCCTCCAACAAATATCTATTATGTCCTGGCAAGGAAGTTCGGCCAGAGGACTGCTGGAATCATTAGTCGACACTACCAGCTTGCAGCTCTCCTTCGTGTTAGCTGTTTTATGTTGTGAATCAGACAGCTCGGAGAGGAGTTGATTGCAAGCAATAACAGCAACTTGTGTGGCACTTCCAGGGAAGAGCAAGAGGCCACTGATATACTTGATTTGTAAAATATTAATTGCAGTGACTTCGGTAATTTCTACCACACGGAGCATATAAGGAGCTCTATTCTTGATAGTAATTGCCACAAGAGTAGTATTGTTGGCATCAGAAGGAAGTAACATCTCGAGAGAAACTGATACCAAATGAGTACTCGTGTCATCCAAATCGGTATGCGCATCAACTTCAACAGGAACTATGATTGTGTCCGACATATTTAAGGAAGGCCTTAGCAGATGGATACAAAAAGCACCAAGCATCTGACCTTGAGAGCCATACGAGAAATCTATTTCCATGATGGTTTCAGTATGATGAGCATCAACCTCCCAATTCCCCGAAGGTCTCATAGCCATCAAGGGGTAATCAGCTTTGCTATTGCCAACAATAAGCCAATCCCCAAGATTATCAAGTGGGCTGTTCCCATCAGGATCCTTAGAGTTCTCGAACCAACATGTAGCTTCAGTTTGGTGAGACATCTTCCCTCTAGAAGCCAACATCCAGGCACTAACTTCCTTCACGTGGAGCTTCTCATTGTAAGGATTGAAAAAAGACAGCTGCTTGCTCGCTCTCCCATTGTGAGGAACAGATGAGCCGACTAGTGGAGAGATATTGTACGGGGATTCAACAGCCAAGCCCTTCACTTCAATGAAGAAGCCACCAGAACTTGTTTGCAACATGACTTGGCCTGACGTGAAGCCCAGTGATCTTGGTGTAAACACAAAGCACAAGGAAGCCACTTCACCAGGTCCTAATGAAACCTCACTGAAGTTGCATGGATAAAACTGTATGTTGGACGAATACGGTTCATAGACAGTTAAAATTCTCTTGTTGCAGGTGTTGGCTACTGTTAGGAAAGCCAACGAAACAGAGTATATATGCTTCTCACCAAAGTCAAGAACTTGTGGATGTACGTCCACAGGTGGCGATCCATTCACCCCATAGTTCTTTTTTGTCCTGATGCCAGTTTGCTTGTCAGCGTGTCTAGGACACCAAGTAAAAGAGGCATGATCCGGACCAAATATTTCATGTTGCTTCTCATCTGACTGTTCAAAATCTTCCCCAAAATCAACCGACTTTGTAGACCCTTCTCTGGAAGTTAAAGAACAAGAAACAGTTTGGCCATTCAATAAACTAAACATACCCGTGCCTGACGGCCAGGTCCTATTTCCCCAGATACTATCCTGAGTTGATTCAGCGGGCAAGGAACAATCAGGTCGATCGTTGGAAACTCCCATGGGAACTGTTTTAAGCATCTTTACTCCAATTGAAGAACCGGTCAAAGTTGATGGAAAGCATAACAAGTGAGGATTGGTGCAGATACTCTCAGTACTTATCCGGGGCATAGAACCACCAGCTGAAAGTTCATAACCTGTATCCACGTCAACACTATCCTCGGAACCCACAATATGATCATCTACATAAGGACCGCATGCATCATTTGCCGCCGATTGATGCATGCTGTTAAGCAAACATGATTTACATGTAGCCAAGCAAAAGAGGGTGCAAGCCAGAACCACAACACAAAAGAGCACGTTTCCCTCTGTGGGCAGTCCCCTGGATTAATATGCAATCAAAGAACCATTCAAACTAATCATCCAGATATGAACATGATCAAAACAAAACCACAAACAAGCCCATGAACTAAACAACACCAGCCAACTGGGTCACATAAGTGAAGCAATGATCAAATTAGAAAACGAGCGAGGAAAATCACAGCCAATACAGCTCCCAAGTTCGTCCGGACCATTTATCTCTTCCACATTATTCAAAAGCAACCAATATCCCAGAGATTAGGTACGCTCACATAACTACAACTAAAGCAGACATAAATAATCCAGCCAAGGAAACAAACGAGAACCTCTTAAAACAAAGCAACCCTTTCCTCTTTCTTGTAAAAAAATAACAAGTTCAACATAAATATCTTAACACTTGCAACGAAAAAGCTTCAAGCTTTCCTCTTTTAACCCCCTTCTCATCCAAACCCAGAGCCTGATTATTTCCAAAAATTATTGGTATTCCCCGGCATTCCGCACTTATCCAAACACGTCAACTTCAAATAAGAATACAAGAAAAATTAATTACAAGACCATTTTTGTTCCACTAAAGCTGGGAACTGGAGCTAACCCACCTACCATCTAAAGCAAATAAATTGACCGCAACTAACCATATAACAGAAAACTGAAAAATTACCATTAACAACAACAACAAACACCTGAAACTTTCTTAACACCAAAAAACAATTAAATAGCTAAAAAAAATTAATCTTTTATCTCACAAGTTGCTACTTAATAACGGCTCCTACAGTGAAAAAAAAATACTTAAAGAAAACAAATGGGGAGAGCTTGTACATGGATATACGACGTCGTCGGACAGCCGGAGGAGCGGTGACCGCCAACGACCAGAGCTCCATGACCTACGGGAAGGAACCGATCATCGGAGAGGCTTGATTAGATTTTGTTTTAAATAAAAAAATGGAAAAAAATGGATTATAAGAGGGTTTTAGTTTAAGATTTTTAAGGAAGAAGAAAGAGCTTATATTTTATATTCTTTAAACAAAGTGAAGGGAGAATCACCTGATAATAGAAAAACGGATTGGGGAGAGAGAGAGAGAGAGTGTGTGTGTGTGTGTGTGATAGGTGAAGAAGGGAAAGGGAGAGAAGTGAAACAAAAATTATCAATTTGCCCTTCACTTTTTTTTATATTGTGTAATGTGAGGACTACAATTGGAATGTTTGTGCTTAATTTTAAGAAAGAAATCCCAATCCTTAGAAGTGTATTGTTTAATGAGGCTGTTATTTATGGAAAGCCAATATGTATTTTTATGTTGAAATCTTGCGCGTTATTACCAAACGTGTTAGGTTGTTGATATTATGAAAAATCAGATTGACTCAATCTTAGTATGGTACAAAAATTAATTTGGCAAATTTTTATCAATATAATTTTGACTGAAATTTAACACGCACAAGATATGATAATGCAACCTACAAAGTTATATTATATGCAATTCAAATATTTTGACAAGTTCGACAGTCATAATTTCGCAAGAGTGTGTCTTACACTACATAAGGTGTAAATATTACCATTGATAAAATTAACTTACCAAAGAAATTATATTACATGTTTTTGTTTAATCGGATACATAGTTTTAATTAATGGGAAAGCATTTTTGTGTAAACATTGTCAAGGAAGATAATCATGGAGTTCAATAACTTAATATTTGAGGGAAAAAATCACAAAACTGTCTTATTTAATAAGATTGATATATGGTAACTATGTATGTGTTATGGTTGGACTAATTAAGGCTGCACGGTTATGGAGCCTGATGTATACATTATATTACATCTATTGTTTAAATCTTATGAGCTTAAACCGATCACGTGGTGATGTTGTTATTAAGATTAGATTGATTCAACCTTAGTATGGTACACGATTTAATTTATTACATTTTATCAGTATAATTTTGATTGAAATTTAACAAATATAAGTACATCACGTGTAACGATGTGGTGTTTTTATTTGATAATATACATAGTTTTAGTTAATGGAAAAGTAATTTTGTTCAAGCATTTTCAAGGAAGATTTTCAAGGAGTTGAATATCATGTGTTTTTGTTTATGATCGTAATTATATAAGGATTTTGAAAAACAACTGTATTTAAAGATTGTCAAAGAAGATTATGACAAACTATGTTTAATAACTTATCATGTGTAAAAATGTCGGTTATGTTTTTATTGTAGAACTTTTAACTTTTGTAATGTCACCTGAAATTATCTAAATGTAATGAGTCGTCTTTCTAAATATACACAATTTCAATCAACGTGAAACCAATGAGTTCAAACCTAGTTAAGATAGGATCAGGTGCTATGTTTAGTAGCAGCCCAGATATAACTTTTTTTTTAAACTACCCAGATATAACTTGAAGCATGTATTGACGTATAATTTTCTCATTGACATACATTTTTTGCTCATTGACGTACATTTTTTGCTATTGGACATTTGAATGTCTCCATCTTTCAACTGCAATATGAATGGATAAGATTTTTGTGTACCATTAAAAATATTTTTTTATCTTAAGAAAAGAATATATCATTTTGCCATAGTCTTTAATAATAAAATTTGATTAGTAGATTTCTCGATATATAAGCATTCAACAGGTTCTTCTAAAAATACACAGCAGTTGACCATAATATTTAACCTCACAAGAATTGTCCAAATTGCCCTCTTGCCTTCCCTTAGGAAGGAGCGGGAACACAAACACGACTCGCAGCTCTCGTGGTCCGAGCCCGGGCAGAGTCGCTCGGCTTGCAACTCGAGGTTTCTCAAAAGAGGAACTTTGTTGCATTGTTGAGACAGACAAGGGAGGGCAGTTTGAGAATGCTAAAAAGCACCAAATCCAATACCAGAGAAGTGGATGCTCACAAGCATATATAGGTAATGAGACTATTCGCACCCGTGTTTTCGATACATACTCGACTCTATAACAAATAATTATTTTTTTTCCGTACTCTTGTTTTCGAAATGTACTCGTCCTTGTAATAAACAGTTAATGTTTTTGTCCATATCAACTTTGATATTTTTTAATAAAAATTCAAAGTATAAAAACATCGAAGATATATTCAAAATCAAAATTCAATAGAAATATAACCTCTATTTTTAATAAAAATTATTTATGTATTAAAATGTATCAATATTGAGTTGTATTTATAAAAATAATATTGTATTTCTTAAAAAATAATCTCAATTTTTTAACCACAAAAATCATATTCAAAAAAAAATATATTTATATAAATAGCATTTTACCAAATATAATTAGATAAAAACAAAAACAAAAGTGGAGAGCGAGGCTGTGTGTTGCGTTGTACGCCCCTTACCCTTGCTGCTGAGGTGGACGACGACGGCGTGATCTTTTGGTCAGGTGCGGTTGGTCTGAAAGAGGCAGCCCACCCTTACGTAATAACCCTAACTCGCTTCATTTGGGCATTGGTTTTTTTTAGTCTCCTTTTCAGCAATATTCTTGCCTACCCCACCTTACACTTTCCAATCAATTATTTGTTAGATACATGTTATTTTCTTTTGGTTCCCTTTAGGTTGTCTTCTTATGTTCTCCGTTTTTTTTATATTATTGGGTACCCTCTCTTACTATACAACCAAACCTGACATCCTAAAATTTTCCTTTAGACTTTTTTGGTTAAAATCTTTTGATAATTGAAATTTTATTCGTCACAATAATAATATTTACACGTAGAATTCGTGTAAACTCCATCTTAAGAACTAACAGAGTGTTATAATGATCTGGCTAAAATTAAATTATATCGTAATAAAATTTAAAGAAAAAACTACGTTACGGAAAGAACCATGAGTTGAAACTACAAATCCTAGCGATTTTTTTTGAGAATAAGAAACTTCATTCATTCATTCATAATAAGCCATTCGGCATCTACAAAGTGCAAAGTGCAGCTATGGAAAAACAAAAAAATACACTTGAGCCCCTTCGCTATGGTACTTTCCTATCTGGATCTGGCCATGGACGGGAGCGATAATCTATTTTTCGCGAAGATCTCTTCCAGAAATAGAGTAGTTTTCCATTAGTGACCATGCAGTATGCCATAGACCTAAACAAAAGTATAGATCCTAATAGAACTAAAACAACTGAAAAAGCAATAAACAACCAAAACAAACTCTCACTAGGGGAGACGAAAACTCTCACAATGAGAGACTCACTCCGTTATTCAACAGAAGAAGCAGGACAAAATAAAATATACAGAAAGAAAAAGAAAAACAAACGGCGAACACTATTCTGAAGGAATTGTGGAAGCAGCAGTCGATGACCAGCCTGTCGTGGAGGGTGAAGAGCAAGAGGGAGGCCGGCTCGGTATGAGCCTCCCCCCTACCTGGAGTTATCTACCTGGAAGGCAAGAAGCGGCTCGATTTTTCTCGAGAGAGAGATTTTTTTTAGTCTAAAGATGCAAAATGAGATTTCAATATTTAATCCTAAAAATTTACCTTAAAATGGTCTAGTAATGGAAAGACTGCCACGTTTAGCTAGTTTTTTGAAACTCAATTATCTACTTCAGGTACATATTCTTCTAATTTAGATGAAGATTGGATTTTTGTTTCATGTCCTAAGCGAACTGAAGTGGGATTCGGGAACTTTAATTAGGAATGTAGTGCCGCTATCAGGAGCTTCTACATTAGTAAATTTCTGTACCTTGATTGAAACTTTATTATTTGAAATGAAACTATTTATGAAGAAGAGCCGGCTGCTGAAATGTTTTGAGCGAAATTATTTATTTTTCGTTCGGAAGATTCTTTATTTTATAAAAGCGATCAAATGCTGGGACCGAGTTCTGTAGGGTGTCCTTGAAATTAATTAATAAAGTTACGGAAACCATAATGGCAATAAAAGAAGTACGAACGACATTGATATGTGAAGGCTCAAATTCAGTCCACATTCGTTCCTCCTTGTATTTGCTAATTACAACATAGGCACTCCTTACAAATAAGAAGTCCCAACTGCAGATTCTCTTAAAGTAATGTTGAACATAATAATTTTTAAACTAAGATTAGACGATGATCAATTTTAAATACCAAGTGTTCAATATGTGTGTGTGTGTGTGTGTGTGTGTGTGTGTATATGTATATATTCAATTTTGTTTGAGTAGTTTGAAATAATCAAAAATTTGGCTTAAAAAGCTCACCACGAACGAAAATGACGTTCTCTAATATATATATATCGACGCGGCAATTATATAGTTTTTGGTTCACCTAAATTTGTGGCATAGGCTCAACAGATTTTGCGATATTTGTCTACATTGCTTATAGGCTCTCGAACTCAGTTGCGTTCTTCAATTATTTATCGTCGGTTTTTTTTTAAAAAATATTTGCCGTCAGAGCCTGAAAGGCTGAAACAAACAATCGGATGGTCACATGGGATCCATATAAAAGGGTTCTCTTTTGAAAAAAAAATTGGCATCCATTAAATTGCAATCAATTCTAATGACTAACTATGTATAACTAAAATAAAGAAAACAGCTTAAAAAAAAAACACACACACACACACATATATATATATATATATAATCATGTTGATACATTGGAAAACACACTGAAAATTCAAATACGGTATTAGAGAGTGTTTATTTCATATCAATTATTGAGCTTTCACGCTCTCATGTTATAGTATATTGATAAAGTCAAAACATATACAAACTTCGATCCAATATATCTACTTTGAGAGAATATATTAAAAAGTTCATATTGATAAATACAACAACGGTAAATTTATTTTATAAATATAAAAAATTATCAATTCATACTTCGCGTGGCGGCTCATTAAAAAGGCATTCAAATAACAGAGAAAAACATTCAAGTTCTTCTTACCTATAAAATGGAGTTTGTCACTATTTTCCCTATTTTTTCCAGAAATTAGGGATCTTAGTTTCCACCATGCTACAAAGGACAATAATTATTGATGAAACCACGTTCCCAGCAACACTTTCCAACAAACACATTTTATAAGTAAGACAATTATATTACATCAAATTAAGATAATTATATAATCATTCAGACTAATTTACCCCTATACTACATGTGGCTCCATTTTCTGATGCGCGCAGAAATTTAACTAGGCATACAAATTAAAACCCGAAACCGCCATTTTTTACTTCCTGGCTGCATTTTGGACCAGAGAGCCGTTGCCTAGAGTCTAATCATTTATTAATGTGCGTTTGAAATTTTAATTACCCATGTTAGAGGCGTGGAATCGCATTGGCCAAACAGGACATTTATGGACTAAAGCCAGCTACTACTCCACTAATTTCACGGTTGTTGTTCTATATATTCTCCTACGACATAATTATGTAAGACCTTTCCCACCAAAAAAAAATATATAATTATGTAAGACCTGTCATAAATTACTACTTGATAGAACGTATTGCTTTTGCAGCTTCTTCTGGATCTGCTTTTCTGATAATAGTCTCCGCCACTCTATTATATTCAACCTTTACGTTCTCATAAGCAAGAATATGCGTAAAAATGATTAAATTTAATTACCCATCATTTGTAATTATTTTTTAAATAAATAAAATCTTCCAACTTGGAAATATAATATTGTTGTTTTTGTTTTTTCCTGACGCGTCCTGCCACCGGCTGAGCAGGCGGCCAATGCAAAAGACGAAAGAAATGGATGTGCACCTATCGGCCAACGTCCAGGTAACGGCAGTCAATTTGGCGGCGTTTGAGCTGAGATTCCACGAATCCTTTGGTGAGATCTGCACCGTCCGTTAGAGGGAACGCCCTTTCTCGACCGTTCGATCGGGACCCCATCCAGCCTGCTCTTGTCTTGACGGGAATCTTTCAATTTGTCGTGGATGCGTGGGTCCTATAAAACCTTGTCGTCTGCTTGAACGACCGGCCGCCATGTGGGTCGATGTGGACCATCACATTGGTTTGGTCGTGAGTCGTAAAACCGAATCAGGGTGGAGGAAAATATGTAATTTTTTTATAGATATTTAAGGCCAAATACGTCTATAATGTTCCAATCTCCCTCCATTATTTTATTAAGAAGTCAAATTTGCAGGACGTGAACTGAATTGACATCAATTTTTTAGCAGAATTTCAAATTAAGGTGAAAAGTTGTTGGTCTTCATTATTCATTCGAAATTACTTAGTTTAGTCATTGTTTTAACATATAGAATTATTGGAAAATTTTATTTTTTCAGAAAAGTTATTATAACTACTCATCATTGTACAAATTTAATATTTTGGATTGACTTACTATTCACCAAATATGAGTATATGACAACGAAAAATATTGATATTGAGAATATTTTTAACTGTAAAAATAATTTAAATCGTTAGTATCATGTCTCTTTAAAATTCTACCTTGTAAAAGGATTTTTTCAATCACTTAAAAACAGAATAGGTACGCCCGTCTCTTTTTCTTATAGGTACGCCCGTCTCCTCCTCATGGAGCACAGGCCCCTTGAACAATATAACTTTTGAATTACGAGTTAGTTCAATTCGAAGACTTGGTCTAAAGATACCACAGTAATCAGTAATATATATTCGTAAGTTTTCAAATCTCAATATCTAGTATACAATATTAATTTAATAAATTGTATCGAGATAGTTTAAACTCGAAATTCCTCAAGGCAGTCTCCTACCAAATTTGTTTCAACCACGTGTTACGCTTTTTTTTGGCAACTTACGCAATGATTTCACGTGTTTTGTAATATCTATGATCCCGTCCCTATTTTTCTAAATGAATTCTACGTGAGATTTTCATGATACTTTCGAATTTATAGCTTACACAACATTACTTATCTTAGTAAGATAAAATAATGTTACCAAAAGACATTTAATCCAACTGCTCACACATGCAAGAAGGTCCACGTCCTTTCATAGTGTAAAAAATTATTTTCCTCTCTAGAGCACCTCCCCACCCGTAAGAAATCCTGTCCTTCCTTCCAACTCAGAGCGGCTGGGAAGACGACACTAGCTCAGTAGTGAGGAGCTCGTCAAGGTAGCTAAATTGGGCATCCTCTGCGAAGTTGGTCTTTTTTTTCTTCTGTTGTTCCAGAAGCATGAGCAGGCCGGGACAAGGGCTATGGTTCGTCTTGTACTAGGATAGAAGTCACTAAAATGTAAAATAATAACAAATGATTGATTACATCATAAGAAAATTAAAAATATAATAAAATTATAAAGAGAGTGCCGCAAATTACATTTGAAAAAGAAGGGAGTAGTATAATTTGGCTTCTTGTTGTTGACGTTGTTGTCTTACGAAATGTGACAGGCTGCCGTGAAAATTGGACTGAAGAATAACAATAATGTAGAAAGCATGTTCAAATATTCTTTTTTCGAGGTGGCGTTTAAACAACGCTATTGCTCTTTGATTTATTTTCATTTCTACAACACATATATTGTCCGTTCATCTATTTACTCCTAAAAAAAATAGTAAACTAAGTAATTTAAATTGATTCCCCTACTATAAAACTTGCATTGATTTCTTCTTTATTTTCGACAGAACCATATTTATATCACGATTAATTTACTAATTTCCATCAAGTGAAAAACAGAATCGACTTTAATTTGTAAAATGGATGGTGTAAGTTTAATCAGTATTCCCAGACACAACAATTGAATATTACCACACATTACCCCAAAAAATGTCAACTTGACGACTAGTTATTAGGTACAGTATCTACGAGTGCATTCTCTAAATACACACACATTATTAAGATTCAAACTCCAAAATTATTAAATTTTTATTTTTGGTTCCAGTCTGAGAGCCCAATTAACTAAGTCCATGCAAAGTAAAGCCACGAATTCTCGGGAACTTCCATTGAGGCATTGATGGCTAACCTTTTGGGCTAAACTATTATCGAAGCCACAGCCAATTGTTGGGCCAGTGATGCTCAGTCTGCAATTTTAGGCCCATGCTGTATTTGTGTTAGATTGGGAAACGTTCAGATTAACTTATCTACTAACTGGGCCAAAGCCCATTCGTTTATTCAAGTAGATCTGGCAGAATATAAAAGGAAACTGCCAAGTGACGTTGGATAAATAAACATATATTGTGGGTGGGCTCTTTAATAATACGGAGCAATTGATGTATCTCCTCAAAGATTCTCATAATTCATTATAAAAGGGAGATTTACATGATGAAGTCTCTATAGTTCTTTAACGAGCCGGTGATATGATGAGGTGAGGTGAGATTTTATTTGGCGTACACAGTTTAAATGTTCAAAATTTAACTGTACTAAAATTTAGAAAGAAAATTATTAATCTAAGTACTGAATTATAAATATTGGAATACAATATTATTAGATATTTACTAGAAGAGTTTTGTCTTTTTTTTTTTAATTTTTAACTAATTCAAATTTAGGTTATTTGATTTGCTATAAAAAAATGTATTTTAACCATAGTTTTCAATACCTTTCCAGAGGTCATGCCGGTTTTGCCCGGAATTCGTTAATACTGGTATTACCGGTTGAACCGGTGGTAGAACCAAAATTTTTTTTGACATAATTTTACCATATATATACATATAGAATTTAAGATTTACGATATATAAATTTAGGATTAATGTTAGGGTTAAGGATTTAGGATTAGAAATTTATATTAAGTCACTATTCAAACTAAAATTATATTATTCGAACTAAAATTATTTAAATACATGTGTACGTAAATTTTTCCAATTACATAATAATATCAAACTACATAATTTATCTCAAATTACATAATAATTACATAATTTAAACAACATAAATGGTGCACATAATTTAAAAAAAAACTCAAAATTTTTTTTATAGAAACAATTATAAAAAATTATTATAAAATTATAATGATAAATAAAATATCTAAAATGACAACATGAATGAAATAAATAAGTTTCTAATATGAAATCAAATGCTTCTTAATATTTTTTTACTAAATTTAATTGTTATTTAATATTCTTAGTGTACATATTAAATATATTTAATGAGAATAAATAATCAATTAAGTAGTGTAGTAAAGTGGTGAAATCATTTCTCTCTTCACCCCATACCTAGGTTCGATTCCCAACTCCACCATTTCCAAAATTTTACAAAAAATAGGTCATTTTGGTCCAACTGGAAATTTCCGGTACAACCAAACTATCATACCGGGCGGTTGAACAAAACCCGACTGTACCTTTGTTTGTGTGCCAGATTACTGTCTGAAATGTGGTCTGCCGGTCGGACCGAGAAATTGAGAATAGAGATTTTAACCTCTAGTTTGTAAATGTGGGCTGCGTTTTGAGCTTTATATAGAAGACAGAAACATAGCACACGCCATATGAGTTCATCCACGAATCACGGATCCTGGTCGGGCCCCCGAATCAGGGTCTTTTAGAGAGAGAGAAAGAAAGAAGCATATTATATATGCATAATATAGTGGAATAAAGATAAAATATCGCCTTACATTTTGTTCAAAATGTTCAATTAACTACTCCTACCTAAAATTGATTCAATTAATATTCTATACATTTTAAAATGAGACAATTAACATCTTAAATATCACTTCATCATAGATAACATACACACATGTAAGGTCATCTTGTTTTGTTTCACGTCATGTAATAATTTAATTATATTTTTTTAAATTAAATCTAAAAAAGAAAAACCCTAAAATTACATAATTTTTTTATTGTGAAGGTAAAATTACATAGTTGACCCATCCATAACCTCCAACCTCCGTTATCCATGGCATGATCAACCTCTACGAGCCAAAAAATCATGAAAAAATTGATTATTTAACATCATGGGAAAACCTACACAAACTAGATGTCCAGAAAAAAACCCAATTCTCTGTGTTCCGCCCACATTTTTTTTTTGGGTAAGTAGATTAATATTAAAAAAGAAGGAGGCCTTGAAAAGACCTATTACAAACCGCAGAAGAGATTATAATTGCAGAAAACCAAAATGTTATTGCAACTACAACTCCAGTGTCCACCTACAATTATGTTTCAATCATAGAATTCAAATACAAGATGAGATGCTGTTTTCCGGTAATTCTTACAAGATGAGATGCTGTTCCGCCCACATTCTCATAGAAGAATATTATTATCATTATTTGACAATTAATAAACAACCCCTCCAGAGAGTCGACCCTCTCGTCGAGGAAATCCTTATGACCGCCGGCCACATCATGTTCTACGAGTTCAACGTCAACCTGAGCCAGTGTGTTTCGCTTTCCCTTCTCAATTATGTGATTAAGTTGTGTTCTTTCTGTTTTTCGGTGTCCCAAGTTTTGGGATTTTTTTATGATTTGATTTGTAG
>SOPF01025518.1:456-49301 GCA_012979155.1 Hypericum perforatum
AACTTGGGGAAATTGCAAAGGCAAATGCCCAAAGAGCAATAGGTTCATTCCCTAGTTCTACTGAAGAAAATTCTCGAGGTCACGTAAACGCTATCACTTTAAGGAGTGGTAAAGAATTAGCCTCTCAAATAGTCAACAAGAAGGCTAAAGAAAGTGAAGTGGTAGACTCTGACAAAGATAAGGTTGACGATGTTGTGAAAGAGAAAGTTGAACAACTGCCTCAAGAAAAAACTTTACAAGATAAAGTTGCGGTAGAAGAAGAAGTTTATGTACCGCCACCCCCAATGATTCCTATTCTACCTTATCCGCAAAGGGTAAAGAGAAAGTCAGGAATGGATGAGAAATTCCTCCGTTTTATGGAGAAAATGAAGGATGTACAAATCAGTGTCTCTTTTCTTGAGATGCTAGATCAAGTTCCACACTATGCCAAATTTCTAAAGGAACTAGTCACAAAGAAGAGGAAATGGGAAGATAAAGAGACAGTCGCCTTCACGGTAGATTGTAGCTCTCTAATCTTGAAAAATATTCCCACTAAGCTTCAAGATCCTGGGAGCTTCACTATTCCTAGTTTTGTTGGTGACATAGAGTTTCCAAAGTGTTTATGTGATTTAGGCGCAAGTATTAACTTGATGCCTTTATCGACATTTCGCAAACTTGGGCTGTGTGATGTAAAGCCAACTTTGATGCTACTCCAGTTGGCAGACCAAACTATAAAGAAACCATTCGGTGTGGTTGAGGATGTCCTAGTAAAGATTGATAGGTTCATCTTTCCAGTGGACTTTGTGGTTCTGGATTTTTCGGAGGACAAAAATTGTCCACTAATTTTTGGCAGACCCTTTCTTAACACAGCACATGCATTGGTAGATCTGCATAATGGTAAATTGGTTCTACGAATTGGAGATGAGAAGGTTGAGTTTAAAATGATAAGTGTGATGCGTCATCCTCTTGATGAAGGGATGTGCATGAAAATTGATGTTGTTGATGAATGTATTCTCGAATATTGCAAGGAAAATATTTTGAGAATAGAGGATAAAGAACAACACGAAGAAGAAGAGGAAATTGTGAAGGAAGTTAAGGAGGATGTCGATACGAAAAGTCTACTTGAGGAATTGGAAATTCATTTGAGATATCGAACTCCACCCTCAATTGTGAAAGCTCCATCCTTGGAGTTAAAAGAACTACCCTCGCATCTAAGATATGCATTCTTGATAGATGGAGGTAGGTTACCAATTATAATCTCGAACAAGCTCTCCAAGGATGAAGAGGACAAAGTGCTCACAATAGTGAACAAACGAATTAAGGCAATTGCATGGCAAATCTCAGACATCAAGGGGATAAGTACAGAAATTGTAATGCACCATATTCACATGGAGGATAGAGCAAGGCCTAGGGTAGACCGACAAAGGCGATTGAATCCTAACATGAAAGAGGTTGTAAAGAAGGAGGTGATCAAGCTTCTAGAAGTAGGCATTATTTATCCAATCTCGGATAGTGAATGGGTTAGTCCAATCTATTATGTTCCCAAGAAAGGGGGAATGACAGTGGTAATCAATGATGAGGGAGAACTCATTCCAACACGTACTGTGATCGGTTGGAGAGTGTGTGTTGATTACAGAAAATTAAATGATGCCACACAAAAGGATCATTTTCCTTTGCCATTCATTGATCAAATGTTGGAAAGGATAGCAGTGTATTTTTACTATTGCTTTTTAGATGGGTACTCAGGGTACAACCAAATAGCAATATACCCCAGAGATCAAGAGAAAACATCTTTCACTTGTCCTTTCGGTATTTTTGCTTATCGTAGAATACCTTTTGGATTAAGTTGTGCCCCAGTAATATTCCAACGTTGTATGGAGTCCATCTTTTGGGAGATGAATGAGAAGATTATGGAAATCTTCATGGATGACTTCTCTGTATTCGGTAACTCATTTGATCATTGTTTGGAGAATCTTGATAAAGTGCTGGAAAGATGTGAGGAAAAGAATCTTGTGCTAAACTGGGAAAAGTGCCATTTTATGGTAGACGAAGGAATAGTTCTTAGGCACAAGATTTCTAAAGTTGGAATGAAAGTGGACAGAGCTAAGACGGATGCAATAGAGAAGATGATTGCACCAACTACAGTCAAAGAAATTAGAGCCTTTTTAGGTCATGCAGGCTTTTATAGAAGATTCATCAAGAACTTCTCTCTAATCGCTAAGCCTCTGACAAACCTGTTAGTAAAGGACGTGTCCTTTAATTTTGACGAACAATGTCAGAAGGCATTTGATTCCTTAAAGAAAGCTTTAGTATCAGCTCCGGTTATTTCATCGCCGGATTGGAAACTTCCGTTTGAGCTTATGTATAACGCAAGTGACCTAGCGTTGGGTTGTGTGCTTGGACAAAAGAAAGAGGGGAAGCTTCATGTCATCTACTATTCTAGTAGAGTACTGGCAGGGGCTCAACTCAATTATACAACCATAGAGAAAGAGTTACTTGCAGTTGTTTACGCTTGTGACAAATTTAGAGCATACTTGCTTGGTTCAAAAGTTATAGTCTACACTGACCATGCCGCTTTGAAGTATTTATTCTCAAAGCAAGATGCAAAACCTCGCTTAATGCGCTAGATTCTGTTACTTCAAGAATTTGATTTGTCAATCAAAGATAAGAAAGGAGCTGAAAACATTGTCGCAGATCATCTCTCTCGTCTAGAGCAAAGCGACGGGATGGAGAAAAATGGTAAGATTCAGGAAGAGTTTCCTGATGAAACTTTGATGACGATAAGTAGAGTGGAAGCCCCGTGGTATGCAGATTTTGCCAACTTTTTAGTTGGAGAAATTATTCCTGAAGGCTTTAGTTACCCTCAAAGGAAGGAATTCCTCAGGGATGCTAAATTGTTTGTTTAGGATGATCCATATCTCTTTAAGAGATGTAATGATAGGGTGCTTCGACGGTGCATTGCTGATTGGGAAATAGCTAATGTTTTAGAGCAATGTCATAATACTACTTACTCAGGTCATTATGGAGCAACAAGGAATGCAGCAAGGGTATTTGAGTACGGATTTTATTGGCCCTACATATTTAGAGACACACATATCTATGTGGAACATTGTGATTGCTGCCAAAGAACAGGTAATATTTCAAAAAGAAATGAGATGCCATTATCTGGTATTTTAGAAGTTGAGCTCTTTGACATATGGGGATTGGACTTTATGGGACCTTTTCCCACTTCGTATGGCAACAAGTATATCTTGGTTGGAGTTGACTACGTTTCAAAATGGGTAGAAGCTTTGGCGTCACCTACAAATGATGCTAGAATAGTTATTCAATTTCTTAAGAAGCTCTTCTCGAGATTTGGTGTGCCACGAGCAATAATTAGTGATGGTGGATCACACTTCTGCAACAAACCGTTTGAAGTCCTGCTCAAAAGATATGGGGTAACTCACAAGGTGGCAACACCTTATCATCCCCAAACAAGTGGACAAGTAGAGCTTTCCAATCGAGAGCTCAAAAAGATTCTGGAAAAGACGATCGGATCGTCTAGGAAAGATTGGTCAACCAAACTCGATGATGCCTTATGGGCATATCGAACGGCATTCAAAACTCCAATTGGAATGTCGCCTTACAGGTTAGTTTATGGCAAAGCATGCCATCTTTCAGTGGAACTTGAGCATCGTGCATTTTGGGCTATCAAGACCCTTAATTACGATTACAAAAAGGCGGGGGAATGAAGAATTCTCCAACTCTATGAGTTGGAAGAAATTCGAGATCTTGCATTCGAAAGCTCAAGACTCTACAAGGAAAAAATAAAAAAAAGACATGATGCCCATATTATCAGAAAAGATTTTAAAGAAGGCCAACATGTTCTTCTTTTTAACTATAGATTTAAACTCTTCCCTGGGAAGCTCAATTCTAAATGGAGCGGACCTTACACGATTATGAAAGTGTTCCCTTATGGGGCACTTGATTTACAAAGTACGAAAGGGGAGGTATTCAGAGTTAATGGCCAAAGATGCAAAATCTACCTGGGAGGAGACATTATTAACCAAATTGCAGAAGTGCAATTGGTTAATATGTTGAATAATGCATAGACACGAAAATAGTCAAGTTGACGACTCTAAATTAGCATATCTAGGTTTATTAGGTTCATTTTTAATTTTATTAGTATTTACTTCTATTAATTTCGCTAATATGGACTATATTATTTTCTTTTACGTGCAGAATCACAAGAGAGGAAGAAATGTTTTGCTCAAAGTACATTTTACTAGTAAGTTTCCTAGTGGAAAATAAACTTCCACTAGAAATTTGCCTAGTTATTCTCCGTACAGCAAAAGAAACTTTGAGAATCGAGTGTCGTGACTTACGACATGCTAGTCTGCCAAAAGTGAGAACTGTAGACTTAAATGGTGGTTCAACTAGGCGTAACGCCAGGAGAGTTGCAAGGAAAGGAACTAGTACATCATGATACTCCGATTGTGAAGTGTGTCTGTTGCAACAACAAGAGATGGATCAGTAAGAAAAGTGTTTCTCTTTTATCTGTTAGAGGATAAAGAACAGGATGTTTTGTGTTAAGTATATATTGTTGCTTAGATTACTAATCTCAAAAAAAATTCCAATGGACATTTGTCTCGTCATTCTAAAGAAAGCAAAAGAAATGTTGAGACTAAAGAGATGCGAAGGGAATTTAGATAGACATTCGAGAGGAACATCAAAGTGTGCCTACAGACGAAGGATGGCGAGATTTGGTTTCTGTCATAAGTGTGGAAAGTTGGAGCACGATGGTGTTTGTAGCAAACATACTACAATTTCGTAAACCGAGAGAACTGTCTTATTGCATCAAGACCCCGTTAAGCTTCATGTTGAAAGGGTTGCGAGACTAGGAAGTTTGTTTTGGTACGCGATTGAGGAGTTGTAAGAGCGGCGGATATCAAAGTTGCACCTTTGACGGTGATTGCATCAGAGATAGTACTATACGCTAATTGAGCGACTGTGCTAATATGTCGTGACCTTATTAGGCTTCGTGCCGAAAAGGTCACGATAAATGACAATCTGTCAAAGGAATGACCCATCAGAATGGGGTGTCTGGTTTTCAAGCTTTCCAGGAACGCAGCGTACATAAAAGCCAAAAAAATTAAAAATAGAAAACAAAAAAAAAATTAGTTTAGATGTACATTTGTGTGTTGTTATCATAATTTGTAGTTTAAGTGTTTGTTAGTCAATTGGTTTAGGTAGAATGTAAATGGCAAGAGCTATTTTCACCAAAAATTCATTAACTGGCATGTGCCAGAACCAATTGGCGTATGCCAATTATGCACGAAAAGTCATTGGCGCACGCCAGATAGGGCAGATTCCGAACCTATAAATTCTGAGATCACTGCATTTTGCCATAACCTCTAAGAACAAGCAACATTTTGCCAAATATATCATACCCCCACCCACATCCGAAAGTTTCAATCAAACATCATGAGCTTAAGCCTCTTCACCCTCTGACGAACAAAGGGCCGGAACAACTTCGACAATGGCAGAAAAAGCAAGAGCAAACCGCACCTTTTACGAAGAAAGTGATATGGAAATCCTTTTTCTTTTTGGTTTAATTGTACTTTTTTGGGTTCTTTTTATATATTTCGCTTTAAATTTTGTTTCGTAGATTGTCGTTGCCACTTTTAGTGTTGTTGAATAAAAATCTATGTTCTCGTGCGTTTGTTTATTCGTTTGTGCGAAGTATGTATATACGACTTAGCGATGGAGTTCTACTACACTCTGCAGGTTCAGGCAAATAGGCGTTCATTTTCTGCATGAGTATTTGACACTGATTTTGAGATGGATGAAGCTGAATTTGTTGATCTGTTTGAACTTATGAGTGGTGGGGGAGCTTTAGACTTTCATCCAACTAGGTTAGCCCATCAGGCATGGCATGAGATTACTGGTTTCACTAGATATGAGTCAGGGAAGGTGCCTAACGCTCTGATTAGAGAACCATACTTAGGTATCCTCCATCGCTTTATGACTCTAACCTTTTGTGGTCAATGGGAAGAGTCTAAAGTGTTCAGATCTCAACTTTATGCCATTGACTGCCTCTGCCACGATGTTAGGTTTAGCACTTATACTATGGTGGTTGACTGCTTTGCACGTTCTATTAGCGATAGGGAACCTAGGCATTTATACCTAGGTCATATCATTTCTTGCATTACACGTCACTGCTTTCCTTCGAGATTTTCATAGTATACAAGGTCGTATGTGGAGCCGGTGGATCTTAACATCGACAAGCTCAACTATAGCAAGCTAATCAAGAGGACGATGACAAGAGATGGCGAGGAGATAGTGCGATATAGGCCATAGGAGGAGCGCCAGATGGTCGTAGCTACCCATACCAGATTGGGCCTCCCAATGCCGACGCCAGTACCTGACCCTCAGGAGCCAGATCAGGAGAGAGAGGAGCATCATGACGAGGCTGGACCCAGCCATCAGTCTCCACGCCCGCAGGTAGATCTTCATGACCAGTTTTCTGCGATGCAGTTGCAACTGTAAGGTTACGGAGACCAGCTTCAAGGATATGGCATCCAGCTTCAGCATTTGACGTCAGTGACTGCTCGTATGGAGGAGCAGCAGAGAGCTAAGTGGGAGGAGCAACGGGCATTCAGAGCAAAGCAGAGGGCACACGCGACGTAGATGAGATAGTGGGCCGAGAACTTCGGTAGTGGATTCAGCTTTCCACCACAGTCACCAACACGGGATTGACAAGGAGCTCCTACTTCCTTAGTCTTTTTATTTATTTATTTTACTTTCTTTGCTCTTTTGTGTTTTAGATTTCATTGTGTGTGTTTGTTTGTTTGCTTATCTTTGTTTTTGCCTACATGTCTGTTCTTTTTATACTTGTGTGATATTTGTGTTTTTGATTGCATGTATTAGACACCTTGAGGACAATGTGTCATTCAAGTGTGGGGGAGGGTTCCTTCCAGGAAGGAATCTTTCTTTTTAGGACGTTTAAAGTGTCTAGGTTGTATAGGTTTAGACTTGGCATGAATTTTTCAAAAATTTGACCCCCCTCAAAAATTTTCAACTGGTGTTAGAATTTTATCAAACTCTTAGTTAGGAATTTAATTCGAACACAACGCCTAGGAATTGGTAGAAACCTCACACTCTGTTGTTTAGGAAGGTTGTTTCACTATGTAGACTAGACTAGAGAGTTTTTGAGTGTACCTTGTAAGGTTTGAGCCGATGGAAGAGACACCCGTCTCTATTTTTTATGAGGTGCATATTAGTGTTAGTTAATCGAGGCATCCTACTAGTACTTATCGTGGTCTTGATTGCGCGGGAGTTGTGAGAGGGGCATTCTTTGATATTTGAGCCTAGAGCCTTAGAGCCAAAATCCCTTATGACCGTTTGCATAAAACCATTTGAGCCGAGTCTTTTTATTGATCTTAGATGAGGAAGCCAACTATGACCCTATTATCTACCATCTTCCCTACCTTTGATCATCCAATTCGAGGACTTTTAGGTTACGCTTGTTGGGAATGTTTATATTATGATAGGTCGGTATCTGAAACCGACTTGGGATATATGTTGGGATTTTATTTTTTTGTTTATGACCATGTTGAGAAGCCGAGTTTTGCTTAGACACGTGCATGAGTTATAGCATGTTGAAAAAGAAAAGAAAAAAGTGAAAAAGAAAGAAAAAGAAAAGAAAAAAGTGAAAAAGAAAGAAAAAGAAAAGAAAAAAGTGAAAAAGAAAGAAAAAGAAAAGAAAAAAAGTGAAAAAGAAAGAAAAAGAAAAGAAAAAAAAGTGTGTGAAGTCAAATAAGCATGAGTTTAGATAAAACTTGGGCTTCTAGGTCTTTGTATATTGGGAGATTGGGGAGTGTACGTTTATTATACTTGGTGAGGATGTTTTAGATTAGTCGAGTGACTACATAGTTCATGTATTGAGTCCTCGGATTGGGTGGTTTAGCCACTTCCTATATATTTTACCTCACCCTGACCTTCAGCCCCATTACAACCCGATGAAAAGCCCTCCGATCATTGACAACCATTGCAACTTGTAGATAGCGCTGAGTAGGACGTAGGATGCTTTGAGATATTGACCTGTATGCGAGTGATAGGAAGTTGACCATACACATTATATGAGTGATACACTTTACTATCATCGAGAGTTTAACCTTCTAGTGTCTTTTACATATAGTCAACACTTTCTTAAATAATAGAGTGTCGAGGCGTTTACTAGTTTGTAGTGTTTTGTGTCTTATAGTTGATGACTCAACTAGGTTTTTGATGAGATTTTGATATTAGTTGATGTTTTTGAGGGAAGTTAAGTTTTGAAAGGGTCTTGCCAAGTCTTGACTTCGTATTGCATTTGTGTGTGTTTTTGTGATTTTTGTTTAGTTATTGTTCGCATTTGAGTCTTGCTTGGAGACAAGCAAAGATTCAAGTGTGGGGGTGTGATGAGTGCTTAAAACACTCATTACTTATGTCTATTTTATAGGTTGTTCTTAGTGTTTTAGGTTGTTTTATTTTAAGTTTATGTCATCTTTGTCTTAGTTTTCTTTATTTCATGTTTTTAGTCGTATATTTTGTTTCTCATTATGTTTTATGGTTTTAGGAGCTAATTCGAGGAAATGGATGACGATCGAGCTAGACGAGTGGATGCATGGATGAGAAGGGAGAAGGAGAGAAGAGGAAGAGCAAAGCTGAGGACCTGGCGCACGCCAGAGATAGGTGGCGTACGCCAATGATGCACCAGGAGTGAACGACCACGAGCAAGATTGATGGATTGCGAATGACCAAGCACCTAGAGACCTGGCGTACGCCAGGCACAGTTGGTGTACGCCAGACCAGACAGTGACACTACCAGCCACTTGCCTTTTTGAGTGGAAAATATTGGAGGGGGCCATACACTCGGGATTTTTGGCCTTTGGCAGACCATTATGGTGCAGGGGTGGAGAGTGGTTAGGATATTAAGTTAGTTTACATTTGTTTGACTTTGGACTTTTGTTTTTATGCAAATAATGAACATTAGTGTAGAATAGACAAGTGTGAGAGAGAGGGAGAGAACGAACTTGGACCAGCTTTTCTGTGAAGAACTTGAGGAAAAGCTGAGGATCACCTTGTAACACTTTCTTCTCTTGTACTCTTCGTTTTGCTAAATAATGTTTAGTATGTTCATGTTTTTGATTATATTGTTCTTTGCAAGCATGTGTGAGTAGTTGATCTTTGAGTTTGGTGGCTTAAAGCCACTTAGTCACAGTTTAGAGGGTTAATAACATGATGAACATGTCAAACTAACAAACTTCATGCCATGCTAAACTTGTTTGATCACCAAAGTTAGAAGTTAGTTTAAACTTGAAACCGAGAGGAGACAGTTTAAATGGAAAGGTTAGTTAGATAAGTTGCTGGTTCAAGTTGCTAATACTCTTACTCAGTGATTTATTGTCCTTAAAGTGATGCATATAGTTGGTTTTTTGCTGTACTTGGTTGGTTTTTGGGGTCGAGAGAACATCTTATCATTCTAAGCATGGTAAAGAAGCAATTTAGGCCTTTCTAGCACGAGAGTGTAGTTTGGTTGATTTCGAAACACTAGGACCATGTTATGTACTTAGTAAACCTTTTGAATTCGATGATTATTATGGTTTTAAGTTCACTTTGCTCATTTGTGCAATATAAGTTGTTAAGAATCTGTTTTGAATTCCAAACCTTCAAGTAACTAAGTTCATAATTTATTAGAGTAGTAAATCATCTTAGAACGAAAGTTTCCATCAAACCACTTCATAATTTGATCTTAGACAAGTTCCAAAACCAAGTTGAAGTTTTAAACTCGGTCCTTGTGGGACGATATTCCCTTACTTACTCATTTGTGCAACTCTGCTAGAAGAACTGCTGTGTTGGCGCACGCCAGAAATAGGTGGCGTACGCCAACTTTGGCCATCCGAGGCAAAAACTCTCATGCCAGAAGAGTTGGCGTACTCTAACTCTTAAGAAAATGTATCAACTGGCGCACGCCAGGAACTTCTGGCGTACGCTAGGTCGTCCAGACAGACGACCTGTCATCTAGAGAAATAGCAGAAAACTTAAGAAAAAAAGCAGACCCTCTCGTTCGGGAGGCTCAAGAACACAATCATAATCGATTGCTTGTCAATTTCACAAAAATTCTTAAGATGATCTCGATTAGGGGTCATGTGCTCATTTGCACCAGAATCAATTATCCAAGCATTTTCGAATTCACATGAATTAATTGAGGAATAACAAGTAAGTGTATGACAATTGAGTGTCTTACTGTCTTTACCTTCACCATGGGGCTTTTGGAATCTGATTTGACTCCAGATTGCCCTTCATATATAGGAATAGCCGTTGTGCAAGGTCTTCAATGGACATAGCTAGATTTGATTATGAAGTGGAAGGCTCAGTGGAGTGATTCATAGGTCCAGTAGTATGGTACGCGTTGAATCTTTCCACTAGTTGTCTATCCTTCTTCACCTTAAGATGTGGATACAAAATCCAGCAACGATTCATTATATGTCCTGTCTTGCCACAATGTTCACAATGAAAAGTCATTTTAGAGTGGGTTTACCTCCCTTATTCTGATTGAAGGGGATTCCATTTATGGAATTCAAAAATTGCTTTGCAGCTAAGGCAGTTCCTTCGGTAGTGCTCATGAAGGCACTGGATTTAGTAGAAGCTTCAAGTTTTTGGTAAGAGGTGAGGACCTTCTTCCTTGTCTCTTCTTTTTGAATCCTAGAACAGACAGAAGTCAAAGAGGGGAGCTCAGCTGTGGTGAGGATTTGGTTTCTAAGTATGTCAAATTCAGGCCCGAGCCCCATCAATATCTTGAAGATCCTATCTTCATCTTTCCTCTTATTGATCATGATTGCTTCAGTGGTCATGGGTCGCATAGTTATAAGTTCTTCCCACATTAACTTCAACCTGCTAAGATACTCAACAAAAGTTTTATCTCCTTTTTTGAGGTCAGTTATGCCTTTTTTTAATTCAAAGATGTTTTCGGATTGAGAGTATAAAGCTTGAACAAGCTCCTATAGCTCTTTCGAACAAGTGGCATAACTAAAAAGTTCATGAAGCTCCGAATCAATAGAGTTCAGTAACCAGGACATTACCTGGTGATCGTACATCCTCCATTTGGGATAGTGAGCCTCAGTGGCTTTGGGGACAGATAGATCTCCATTGATGATGACCACTCTTCCTCTTCCACATAGTGCTATAAATGTGGCCTTGGGCCACGACAAGTAGTTCTTGCCATTGAATGAAACAGTTGTGATTTTAAGGCTTGTATTACCATCAATCTCAGAAATCCTCTTGAGAAGCTCAGGAAAATTGCTAGAGGTAACAACCTCTGCAGGTAATTCACTCGAATTTTCTTCCGACATTTAGTTCGGGTGATGTTTGATCTATGGCTCGAGAGTAGGCTCTGATACCATGTGGAAATAATTGGAATCAATTATATTAAAGTTAATTACATAATTACATGGGAATTACATTAGATATATACACGCCTAGAGCTACATCTAAAGGAAAGAAGATACAATTACAGAAATACAATCGAATATTGACTGAATTGGAAGGTAATTGCACAATTGGAGCTGGAGTAATTGGCGAATCTACATAGCTATCCAATTGAAGCAATTGGGATGCGAGTCTTCCAATTTAGGTAGACCCAATCCTAGAGGAAGTATATGCGAGGTCCAATTTGGAAGGATTGATTGTCAATTGCAACTGATTTGGTTGATTGGAATTGTGCGATTGTGGACTTCCCAAATCAGTTTGATTGCATCTAAGCTTTCTCCGCAACAATACGCATTCTTTTGCACATTGGCCCCTAAGCAACTTGCAAGAAGCACATGGGGTATTTCCGAGTTGTCCTTTATTCCGTCTATGCTAAATGTTTATTCTCAGCATTGCAAATTATCCATTACCTGCTGTTCATATTCTGATTTATCAAGTGTGTAACCATGATATATGTTGATTGCATACTTATTATTACATATGCTTTTGTATGAAATTTGTGAAATAATTTGCTATATAAATTACGAATTTTTTATCAAAAAATATATATGCTCGTCTATATGTATTGTTATCCTAGATAATAAGGAATAATTCAGGAGAAAAAATTAGTAACAGATACATGAATTTTTTTTTGTTATCATTGGAAACATTTCTTCAAAAAGTTCTCGAGTTCATGGTAAATACGTATAAATCCAATTTTTTACTTTCCTTTGAGAAATTAGATACTGTCATTTTTTTGTGGCAGGGACTCGTCTTTCCTAATGGAATCTAATCCTAGCTGCCGGAGACTACCAGAAATGGGGTGGATGAAGATTAACGTTGATAGTGGCTTTGACGAGGATGGGGTTGGACAAGTGTCGTAGTGGAAGATGGTTTGGGGTACTCCATGTTCGATGCATTCTAAGTGTTGCACATTCAACTTTTCTGAAGGAATATGCAGTTTGTGCAGAGCTGGAACTAGGGGTGGAGTATGGGCTTCACCCGAGTTGTCATTTAATCTAACTGTCACCTTGTCGTCCAAGCACTTGGGAATAGCTTGGTGGATCGGAGTGACCTTTCAGTACTCATTAAGGACTGTCGAGTGATCGGGAGGAACCTTTGGAAGGTAAGGTTCTAGTTAGTACGACGAGATGGTAAAATTATTGACTACCTTCAAGCCAAGAGACCGCTCGGATCAGGTATGAATTCTAAGTTTTTATCGACACCTCAGACGACATTTTTGAACTAGTGGAGAAGGAAAAGGGAAGGAGGATGGCTGGTAAGAGGGCAACACATGGCTTTTAAGTTTAGTATCGGTATCGCTAAAGTAGGTGTAAGCTCATTCCGCTATTTTCCTATTCAATTTTTTTCCAATAGACACAATTTTTTTCTGTAACAGGATTTTACCAAGTTCGGTAGCTTTAACCTCATACCTGTGTGAGATAAATTCTACATGTTGAAGGTAGATTTAATTGGATAGAGTTTCCGTGTTATTGTACGGTGGATTTTCAGGAATAGAATTGTATAGTAATCTGTTGTTGATTTAATTAACGTACTTCACAAATAACTGTGAATCTTTTTCACTGTACTTTATTCTCAGTTGTACATATTTTTTAAACTATTTAGGACGTCGTCTATCATAATCTAACTCTCGACTATACGTGTTTAAGTTTGAAATTCTTTTAAGATTTTCTTCCTCCAATATACAATGTCAACACTAATCCGTCAGTAAGAATCATGAGTAAGATCAAGTTAGTTAACCTCTTGAAAATATTTTCGAATTGAATGCAAATGAAGTCAAAGCACGTGAAATAAGATATGTGTTAATTTGTGGAATCAGTCCGTCAAATCACAAAGCATTACACTTGGTATTAAAGTGATTTTGACTAGTACAATATGGCTTATGGACCGAATGGACCTACAACTGAGAGATTCACAAACTGTCTATATCTAGTGCAACGAAAACATTGCATACTTAAGGAGCGATGAAAGAGATACCTTGTAAATGATTATGTTTGTCTCAAATATTTAAGTAAGTTGATTGATAATATTAATATCAACAAAGTGCATTTACTTTTTAGAATACATTTTGACATGACTCTAACATTAAACACTATTAACATTCTGAAAAAATTTGAAGATTGCATGTAAAGAGTATTTTTTTGAGTAGGGTGGTCCGTCGATTAAATCAGAAGATTATTGTAATCTTTTCGATCTTTGGGTGTGTTGTTAAGCTAAGTAATCAATTGTTCTATTGTAAAATGTACCAAAAAAGCTTGGGATCTTGGGTTTGCTCATATGTAATTATTGTAATGCCCTTGACTTATTAATAAATGAATTTTTACCCCTAAAATATTTAGTTTCAATTTTATACAGATTTACATAGAAAATTCTGAATTAACCGTACTTGTATGTGGTAACTCGGTCGTGTCCAATATTTCTTTTTCTTTTTGGGTAACTATTTTGAGAACTTATAGTGGAGCAACGTGGAGTCCCATCAAGTCCACTCTCGTCAATTGTCAAGGAAAAAAACATCAAAGACAAAAAAGTCAAAAGAAGAAGAAAAAACCATCAAAGCTACGAGAAGGGATTCTTAACCAAGTACTCATATCTAGCGACGCCGCTCGCTGGAACCGCGACCATCACCCTAACACCGCCCTCCGACCGATCGTCTGCTGCTCCAGGCAAAATTAGGCAGTACCGGTCGCAGCAAACGGGGCCCACGTGAAAAGCCCTCCCCATCCCGAAGTCGACCTTGTCTAACCCCAGCCTCGACCACTGAGTCATCACCAGCGCCCCAACCGAGTCGGGGCAACTCGCCCTCCTCCGACTCAGAAGCTCGACCAGCGACCTCACGTGGCCGTCGTCCACCCTCTCTTTTGCCGCCTTGACCAGCGTTGATCCGAACCCGAGACCCTTCCCCTCGAGCTCTTCAACGGTCGCCTGGGCGCATCCCAGGACGAATGCGTTCCCGTAGTACCCGGCGGGTAGACTCGGCCTGAGTCGGTCCCTTATGTTGACGCTAAACAAGAGCTTGGTTTCTTGGGTAGGGGGCAACCTCAGAGCCCTAACCCAACTGGTCCATATATGCGCGGATAGCACCTCAAACGTCGTGAAATGCGTGGCTTCTACGCGCTTCAGCTCGTTTAAGAAGGTTTTACTTAGTGTGACAGAGGTAGGGACGAGTTCGTCTTCGGCGAAACGGGAGGAGAACGAACCCGAGACGTCGCTAACCCAGTTGAACTCGGGGTGGCGACTCAGTGAGGATGTACCTGTTATTTTGTTAGGGTTGAGGAGGTGACGGGACCAGATGGGGTTGGGCTTCGGCTGAGTTTGTCCGAGATGGGACCGAGCCGACTCAGCGACCTTGTTGAGGAACTCCCCGCTCCCGACCCCGTCGCAGAGGCAGTGACTAATGCCGACCCCCAAAACCGCGGCACCGTCCTTGAGCCACGTCAGCTGGATCACAACCGGCGGAGCCCCCCTGAGTACGTCGGCCACGTGGAGGGAAAGGAAATGCCTCCACTCCGCCACGTGGCGTGGGGCCTCCTGGAAGTCCTGGCGGGTGTAGTGATCGGAGGAGGCTAGAACGAAAGCCGCGCCTTGGGCCTCGCATGCCACCTCGAGGCCGGAACCGTCTGGGCTGAGGCGCACGCGGCCGGCGAGGGGGTAGTAGGGGACAAGGGCTTTAGCCAGCGCGCGCTTGAGGGTGGAAGCGACGGCGTTTTGGGAGGAGGTGCGTGAGGGGTGGAAGACGAGGAGGTACTCAATGGTGAAGCGGAGGAAGAGCTGAGAATCGAGGGTGGAGAGCTGGAGCACGTGACCTGGGGTTGGTTCCGCTGGTTTAACTAGAACAACTTCCTTTATTCGAATTGGGGGAACACCCGCCATATGTGTATGGTTGGGTTATTCTTGAATTAAGAGTAGGGATTTGGGATGTTATATATATATGTATATTAAAAAAGCGAAGATGAAGCTTGTCTCATTTTTTTATTTTAAGTTTTTATAAAATTTTGGGGTGAGTCTTGTGACTCGCTAGTGGCAGTTTTCTGTTTTGCCGACGGGCCCAGAGAGGGTAGAGTCGGAAGGATATGTCCTCTTTTTTTTGTCTCCATGGCAAATGAATTGATGCATGAATCGGATAAGTTTATGTGAATGTATAGTACAACTAGCTAGGTCACTCTTAGCCAGGTGGAAAAATGTGGCGCCATCAATTTGACTGGTTCAAATTAATTTGTTTCTTCTCTTTATAACCGAATGTTAGGAATCGGGAACCAGTTAGATGTGTTTACATTATGTTTATCACTTCTTTTCTGATGCTAAATCTTGGTTAAGTTAATGCCAAGTTATTGTCAATACTTTGTAAGACCAACTGTTTCATTTATAATAAATCCAGTCCAGACGTAAATAAATTAATATATTTTCTATTTTCTGAAATAATGTCCTACTTGAATATCTGTCTATAATTAGACCCGCCATTATTATGATTCAATTCGCAATTCGACATAATTCGATCTTCGAAAATTCGATTCGGTTTGAGCACAATTTAATTTGTTAGAAATTTGATTCGAATTCACTATGATCTATTTCTTTAAGATTTTTAAAATTCTTCAAATTAGAAAATTTAATTCGAATTCATCTCATAATTTGATTTGAGTTAAATTTGTATCAAATTCGATTCAAATTTGTGTATATACGTATAGAAAATTCAAAAAAATGGTGGGTCACTTTTTCTGAATGTATTTATTTTTTAATAAATTTAAAATTATTTCAAAATATTATAAATATCATTTTTATTCTTTAAATTTTATACATTCCAATCTTACTTCTCTTATTAAAAATTTGATCTATATAAATTCTTTTTCAAATTTGTTAATTGGATATTTTTATTGAATAATTACTCATATATTATATAATTATGTCATCAAGTTAAACGAATAAGAGTAAAAAAGTCAGAAATAATATGAGACTTATACTAATCATTTGAGATCTAAACATCCACATGAAATTGGTGTAGAAAAATCTCAATCTCAATCATATAATAAACCCTAAATCTTAAACTCAAAACTCAAAAGTTAAAACTCGATTATCTACTAAACACTAAATTTCAAATCCCAAACCTTAAACCTAAAACTCTAAAATTCTAAACCCTAAACTCATTGGCCTATTAAACCCTAAACTATTAAACTATAAATCATGAAATTCTTAAACCATAAATAGACAATTTATTTTGGTACATTAAGTGCAAATTCAAACTTTAGTTTATTACTTTTTCTCAAAATTAAAATCTTATTCAAATCAATTCGAATTCAACTATTATTTGATAGTCAATAATTTGAATTCGATTTGTTCTAGACGAATCGAATATGATTTAAGATTTTCATAAATTCAAATTAATTCGATTTGAATTCGACTAAATTTGATAAATGGTCAGGTATATTTATTATTAACCATTCAGTGGTCAGTAGAATGTACACTACCTTACTTCAAGTTCACGTTATACCCAATAACTCTGGGTTCCGATTTAGTGTTGTAATACCAAGTACAACACAAACTGTAGTATTATAGATAGAGATATTATTGTCTTTTAAGTAAAGAATTTAGTCAAACCAAAAAAATAAAAAAAGAGAGAGAGAGAGAGAGAGGAGTACGAAAAAGAAGTGTCGATGTTCAAACATTGATTTTGTCAATAGTTTGTTTAGATTATTCAATAATTTTTTGTTATATCAATCAGATTAATCCATTAACTCAAACTATTGAATCAATCCTATCAAGTCATTATATCTATCAGATAAATTTGTTAAATCAAACAAACTAGATGACGTAGGATGTCCAAGCTGGCCAAGCCATCCGCACATATGCATGAGCTTGTATGGAACTCGGTTGAAGTTATTTCTACATGCATGGCATTAACTAGTTGAGTTTATTTCCCTTTTGATGTTAGATTTCTTTTAAGGATTGTAATAAGTCGGAATTGTTGTAATAACTCCTGAGAAGTCGAATAAGGCAAAGTGCAATGGCCATTAAGGGGAGGTTAAAGCAGATGGAAAGGCAACAGGGAAGCTGGACGAACGCCCCTTTTATTATGCCTCAAATCTTACCTCTCTATATAAGCTAATCAAGGAAATGAATAAAGATCATTCAAATTATTAACCAAATTGACTTGAGTGAGAATATCTTTACGGTGCGACCGTGTTATGTTTGAATTGTTACAAGCCCTAGCTGGCCATTCTAATTAATTTTAGAACCCATTCAGCTTGTGTTATGAAAGTGATACTCGTTGAATTTTATCCTTTGTTTAAAATTCCATCGATCATCTTTTCATTTACGAATCAATTTAGAGTCTTGTGATCCTAGCTACGTCAAGTGGTATCAGAGCTGAATGTTTATTTTTTCAATCATCAAATTGAGAACGAGTGTTTACATCAACACCTGAGAGTTGAGAGTGAACCTATCTATGAGCCAATCTACAGGATATTGAGATCTCCTCATCCGTATCCTGTCTAACCACCTAGCACCACAAAATAAACCAAGCACTATAGCCGATCAAGAAGATTACACATAACAACCTAACATGAACCAACGCTTCACCAACCTTGAGATTGCCATTCAAGAAATCCGCACGCAACTTACCAACCTTACAGTACAACAACCTCAAGTCAACATGCACAACAATCCTCTTGGAGTAGAAGATGATGAACTGGATGATGTGCATGAGATGAGAGGAGGAGGATGAGGCATGAGAGGAAGAGGGCGTGGTGATGGAGGCTGTGGTGTGCGAAGGGAAGCCTATAGAAGGGAAGATCGTAATGAGGTGTACGTGGGAAAAATTAATCAACCCTTCAAAATAAACATTGAAAAGTTCTTTGGAGATGTTAATGTGGAAGGCTTCCTTAATTGGCTTGACTCGGTAGAAAAATAATTTGATTATATGGATCTGACCGAGGAGCAAAAAGTAAATTATGTGGCATTCAAGTTAGAGTCTAAAGCTGCGGTGTGGTGGAGGAAGAAGCAAGAAACACGAAAGAGAAGAGGAGAAAGACCAATTTGTGATTGGCCTACCATGGAGCAAGCCTTGCGTGAGAGGTTCCTCCCTGTTGACTATCATCAGATGTTGTATGTGCAATTTCTCTCTTGCACACAAGGTAACAAGTCTGTTAAGGAGTATACATCTGAGTTTATGAGGTTGGCATCTAGAAATGAAATAGAGGAGAACGAGGATCAAATGATTGCTTGTTATGATAAAGGGTTAAATTATGATTTCAGAAGTTGTTTGGAGTTTGATACGTTTTTGTTTTTCAACGATATATGCGCCAAGGCTAGAAAGGTTGGTATTGCCTTGAAGAAGAAGAAAACAACTATGACTCAATTTATAAGCCCTGGTCAGACGTCTACTTCTAGAGGAGGAAATGAGAAGGGTGTATCCCAAGCCACTGAACTGAGAGCACCTCCAAGGAAGCCTGTTTAAGAGGTTGTACCTAACAAAGGCAAGGCTCCTATGGTAAATTCCAACATTCGTTGCTTCAAGTGCAATGAGTTTGGTCACAAATCTAGTGACTATCTGAAGAGGAAATTCTCAAATGTGTGTGAACGAGGTGATGGGGAGGATGAGTTATCTGGAGCTTATTTGTGTGCCCCAGTAGAGGAGAGTGGGGAGGAAGGACAAGAGAGTTCTGAAGAGGAAGAGGAGTATTGTGGAGTCTTGCAAAAGATGGCCTTGACCACTACCAAGAAAGAAGACACACAATGCCATAATCTCTTTCGCACTAGATGCCATATTGGGAAGGAAGTGTGCGAGGTGATAATTGATGGAAGAAGTCAGGAGAATTTCATGAGTAGCCAAATAGTGGAGAAGCTTAGATTGAAAGTAAGGCCTCACCCTACTCTTTATACTATCGGATGGGTGTGCTCTGGAGAAGGCATAAAAGTGAACTCGTGGTGCACAATTCCCATTTCCATAGGGAAGTATTCAGATGAAGTGGAGTGCGATGTCCTAGAGATGGATGCTTACAATATTTTGCTTGGCAGGCCATAGGAATTTGATAACAAAGTCGTGCATAAGGGCAAAGAGAATATATACAAAGTGAGAAGGGGAGGAGCATGCTACACATTGTTGCCAAGAAAGCCTAAACATGAGAAGGGCCTATCGAATAATAGTATGTACTTCATATCCATGATCACGTCTACTCAAGACTTAGAGGACTCTATTCAAGAAGTAGGTTGGTGCCATATATTGGTGGCAAGAAAAAGAGATCAAAAGGAGGGGAGTGACTCATTGGAGCTTCCTAAGCCCGTGATTAAGCTATTGAATGAATTCCCTAAAGTAGTTACTGATGACTTGCCAAAAGGGTTATCACCTCTTCAGAATATCCAACACCACATTGATCTGATCCCGAGCTCGACACTTCCAAATCTTCTTCACTATAGACTCAGTCCAAAGGAGAATCAGATCCTCTGTGATCAAGTGCAAGAGCTCCTAGAAAAGGGGTATATTTAGGACAGTCTAAGCCCGTGTGGTGTGCCCACACTTTTGGTCCCTAAAAAGGATAGAGGTTGGCAGATGTGCGTGGACAGCCGAGCTATTAATAGGATTATGATTGGCTATTGTTTTCCTATTCCAAAGGTCAATGATATGCTCGACATACTTAGTGGCTCAACGATCTTCTCCAAAGTTGATTTGCAAAGTAGATACCACCAAATCAGGATTCGACCCAGAGATGAATGGAAGACGACCTTTAAGACGAGAGATGGCCTCTACGAGTGGCCTATCATGCCCTTTGGTTTATCAAACGCACCAAGTACCTTCATAAGGTTGATGCACCAAGTACTCAAACCATTCTTTGACAAATTTGTGGTGGTATATTTTGATGACATCTTCATATATAGCCAGTCAGAGTCAGATCATGTAAAGTATTTGAATGAGGTCTTTTGTGCACTGTGAAAACAAGCTCTTTGCTAATCTGAAGAAGTATGTATTTTAGCAAGAAGAGCTTTTGTTTCTTGGTTTCGTGGTTAGTACACATGGGATCCGGGTGGACAATGCCAAGGTTGATGCAATCAACAAGTGGCCAAAGCCGTGCAATTCAAGCTAAGCCAAGAGCTTACTTGGTCTAGCCATATTCTACAAGAGGTTTATCAAGGGTTTTAGTACTATTCTTGCCCCATTGACATTGTTATTGAAGAAAGGGACTCCTTTTGTGTGGAGTCATAAAGTCAATAAGGCTTTTGATGAGTTGAAGGCAAGGCTGAGCTCCGCACCCGTACTAGCTTTACCTGACTTTCGCAAGCTATTCGAGGTTGATGTTGACGCCTTAGGAGTGGGAATAGGAGTCATGTTGTCTCAAGAGAAGCGACCAATAGCTTTCTTTAGTGAAAAGCTGAGTGAATATCGCCAAAGCTAGTCTACCTACGAGAAGGAATTCTATGTCATTTTCCGTGCTCTAAAGACATGGGAGCACTATTTAATTGGCAAGGAGTTCGCGCTCTTTTCAGATCATAAAGCGCTTAAATTCCTTAATGACTAATCAAAGTTCACAAGTCACATGCACGTTCGTTGGTCAACCTACCTTCAGAAGTTCCCGTTCAAGATCACGCATAAGAGTGGGGCACAAAATGTTGTTGTGGATGCTCTAAACAGGAGGGTTGCACTCCTCACTAAATGGAGAACAAAGGTAACCTCTTTTGATTGTCTATGTGACTTGTATGAAGAGGATGATGATTTCAGGGAAATCTGGTTGAAGTGCAAAAAAGGATCAGGATATGGAGAATTTCACGTGCATGACGAGTTTTTAATGAGAGGCAACCAGCTTTGCATCCCCCAAACTTTATTACATGAGCAACTGATTTAGGAGCTGCATGGTATCAGGTTGGTAGCTCATCTAGGCCAGGACAAGACATATGAGGCTGTCTTCGAACATTTATTGGCCTAAGCTTAGGAAGGAAGTAGCACGCATCGTGAAGAGGTATCGTGTATGTCAAAAAACTAAGGGTGGCTCGACCAATGCGAGTTTGTACACCCTTTTGCCTATCCCCAAAGTAATATGGGATGATGTTAGCATGGATTTCATCTTGGGATTGCCTCGCACCCCTCGTGGTGTAGACTCGATTTTTGTTGTTGTTGACAGGCTCTCAAAGATGGCTCATTTCATCCCATGCAAGAAGACATCCAATGTGCATGGAATTGCAAAATTATTCTTCCGAGAAGAGGTCAAGTTACGTGGCGTGCCAAGGAGTATATCTTTTGATCGTGACATCAAATTTTTGGCAAGCTTTTGGAAAACATTGTGGGCATTATTTGATACAACCTTGAAGTATAGCTCCACTGCACATCCTCAAACCGATGGGTAGACCAAGGCTACGAATCGTACCTTTGGCAGCATATTGAGGAGTTTGTGCCACGAGAAGAAATGGCAATGGGATCTTGCACTTCCCATAGCCAAGTTAGCTTACAATAGAGCCATGCATCCCTCCACAGGCCACTCGCCCTTCTCCCTAATCTACACAAAAGTGCCGAATCATTTAGTGGACATTTCATCCGTGGTAAGACCAAGCAAGGCCAACTCTTCCGCAATTACATTTGGCTAGTTATATTCAATGATTTTACCTATTATATCAAATAGTTTGCTAGGTTATATTCAATAGTTTGGCCGGTTATATTAAATGGAAACCATGTTACATAATTAATTTGATAATATTTTTTTTTATATATTGTTAATCGAACAGATCAAACTTAATAATAAAGTAGACTAACTATATTGAATCAAACATACTAAACTATTAAATTAAATAGATTAAACTATTGAATCAAATAGACCAAATTATTTAATCAAATAGATCAAACTGTTGACTTTATTGTATCGAATTATTTTATCAATCATATAAATCTATTTAATAAATACAACAAACTATTCTATCAATCATACCACATCATTGAATCAATCTGATCAATTCTTCGTCAATACGACAAACCATTGAATAAGATAGGAAATCATTGAATATATTAAGAACAATTATTGAATAAATTGAGCAAACTATTAAATAATATGGGCAAACTATCTACAAAATAAACCACCCATTTATTGACAAACCACAAAACTCATCGTCGACAAAGACACAGAGAGAATAATGATATCTAAGTGATGGTTCCAGAATTCTAATGGACACTGGCACAATTTACGAGGAGGGTGGAATTATGGAGCGACGCTGTCGTGAATTAATGAAGGAGAAACTCTGGTGCATTACCGTTGTCGAGATGGTTCTCGCTCAAGAGTTTTTTGAGATGTGGCAGGTCTTTAGGCTTTCTTTCCTTCTCATTCTTTCTCCTTTCTTCTCCTCCCTCGTACTACCCTCTCTCTCTTTCTTCTTTTATTTACAAAAGACAAATAATGTCCTCTACTTATCTGGATCGCTAGATCAACAAATCAATTTTCTTTGCTGATCTAATGGCTTGGACTTGGCCCAGTATGGTGCTATAGTCTGTTAGAGATACAACAATAAATTCAAAATCAACAATTTTATGGTCAACAATAAAACTTTTTTGCCTCATAACAAAAAAATCATGGTCATTATTTTGGATGCAAAATGACTGTATTTCTTTGGATATTAATACATTGCTATATTTTTTTTATAAATATTAGTACACTATTAATTACAATAATTCAATAATGATAGAACTGTACATAAAAATGAAAAATATAACTATCACAATCTTAATGTTTTTAATAAATTTAGTCATTTAATATGGTATAATCCTATACTCATTATTGTTCTTATGACCTCTATATCTAATGAAATTTTGCAGCTGAAAAATCTAAATATCCCAATCTTAATATTTTTTTATTAAATTTAGCCATTTTAATTTTGTATAATCCTATACTCATTGTTATTCTCTTATAACCCCTATATCTAATGAAATTTTGGTGATGACAAGGTTGATACAACAATATAAATTTCATGTCCTATCAACTACACATAGTTAGCTGTGTTGTACCAACTTTCGTGAAAGACGGAAGTTTTTGACTTCTTGCACATTCTAAACGAGTCCCACATTGAGCACCGATTTAGTTGGTTGTTAATACAAGTTAGTAAAAGAAATTTGTGTCCAACCAATAAGTATCTGTGCTTAAATTAATTATTGTATCTAAATGAAGGATTTTGAGTTTCACTTGTTGAGAGTACAATATTATAATTATTTGCTTGAAGAATTTTGATATTAAAATTTTATGGATTCGATTCTAAATTATTAACTTTCTTATTACGCATACACAAAAGAGTGTAAAAAACAAATTTGTCCGATGAAATTTTAAATGACGTCACCCCGGAATTTTTGCTCGTCTTTTAGAACGGATAAGTCTAACCGCTCAAGATCTAACTAATAATCGTCATGGCCAGGCTATAATGGGGCCAGGTGGATCTTTTCTGTGCTGACCATCAAAGATTTGTGCCAAGATTCTCCGGGAATTGCTTTATGGGGAAATCTTGTATCAAAACAAATCGTTTAAAGTGTTAACAGATTGGCCTTGCTTTCTGTCTGTTGGCATAAGTGATTGATGTGATTATTTTATCATAAAAATAAAATTTAAAATCATGTGATATTAGAATATCCAAAGTTAGATAGAATTTTGAATTAATAGACTTCATTTGTTTCATTAACTATTTATTTATAAATTTAATCTACTAATTATCTTAATTTTTTTGAAAAATGCAAAATCTTTTTTCGGCGGTATCATATCTGCATGTGAGCAGCTTTCAATTTGTGCCACCGAACATTCCCTCTATTTGGTTGTTAGTTTCACGTGATGGGTGTCTCACACATTGAGGTTTAACGAACGATTCGACACAAAGTCAATGTTTGGTTCGAGAATCAATTATGAAGATTTTTTTAGACTATTAACTTTTAACTTTGTGTTTTCTCGTAGAAGTGTGCAGAATTGAATGAATCAAATGCGGATTTTTCAGTTTTCTTGTGGGTTCCGGTTAACCAAGAAGAGAGGAAAATCAAAATCTTTCTTTCCTTTATTCTTCAGATTTAAATAATTAATTCTTCAACTCCAATCCATTTTTTTTTAAATCGGCTGACAACATTTATTAGCAAACAAAAGAAAAAATCAGCATACAAAATAGTATCCATAGGTCCTCATGCTAACCCATAAACATGTCTATCTAATAAAAATAGGAGAAAATTAATTATAGTACCATGTGATTTCAGGGTTTGATACTTAGCACTCTATAGTTTCAAAAATTATCAAAAAGAATTACGAGATTTCAAAAAGACCTAACGATCAACTTTGCTATTGCCTAGAACTCAAACGACATCATTTTGGTGGCACGACAACTAGATAAAAATTGAACCTCGATGGTGGTAAGTTATCGTGGTAAAAAAAAAGTGAAACAATTATGATCTAGGTTACATTTTTTTCAATATCAACCTCTCCTTCCTCTGCTTCGTTTCCCCTTCTTCCTCCAGCTCAAAATCCCCCAATTCCTCTCTCCGAACCCCACCTTAATGGTGTTGGTGTTCTCATCCACGAGCTCATAGATGTATGCTGTCGCGATTTCGTCCCTTCTCAACAGCATCCCCGCGCTAGATTGGAAGTGCTCGATGAGGCCCCAAAGGTAGATCTCAGCCAGCCCCAGTTCGCGTCGATCTCCCCGGCCACGAAGGAGTAACTTGGCCAACTAGTCTCGACAACCACGACGAGGGTGGTCTCGGGGCCCATAAGAGCACACCTCAATCTCTTTGATTTGGATGTCAATCTTCTCACCGCCTTTAACAGTGAACTAGGAGGCAGTTTAGGGTGACCGTTCTATGAGTCATTAGGCCAACTCAGTTCTTCGTATTGTACCAAAACATATTCGGGCCTTATGAATTTGTTCCCTCCCAACCAAACAATCAAATAATTAAATTCCATAATCAAATTTCCAGTAAAAAGTAATCAATAAATAAAGGGAATAAATAAGAAGTGGGCGAAAGAGCTGAGGGAGGCTCTAGAGCAGATGGTGTCGCCAACCTTGAAGAAGGAGACAGTAGGGCCCACGAAGAGGCTACAAGAGTAGTTAAACGTGGGGATGAAGGGAAGGGAAGAGAAGGACTTATCCTGATACTTGCACTACACCTGAAGGTAGTTAGCAAAGTTCAAGTTTGTGGCTTTCACTCTGACCCTCACCACTGTCGGGAAAGAGCATAAATCCTAGATTGGGTAGTCCTTGCTCACCACGATCAAGGGGAAGAGTCCTCCTCCTCTTCAGTAGTTATCAAAGGATCGCCTAGCTGCGTGCATTGATAAAATTATGTGTTATTTTTCTGGGTAAATAGAAAACTAACCGTGAGTTCATTTTAAAATCTCAAGATGCCTTTTGATGATTTTGAAATCATAGAGTAAAATTAACAGATAAAATACTAAAATACTAAAATAAACTTACTCTTAAAAATATACAACTACTTTCAAGATATCCCAAGGATGAATTATCGAGAGGAATTCACACACCACTTGATAACCCCACGTGTTTTTAGAATTGTCATTATCCCTTTGTTGTCTCATAAACCAGGTAGTCCATGGGAAAACACGAGTGTGGAGTTGCAACTGCATCCTCTCTAAAAGATGCCACCACAGGTAGTATGAAAAAAGGGTAAATTATTCTCAGGTCTCTTATGCCTGTTTTTGTGGTAGGGTACCTTTTTTATCGGAATTTGATCTAATATTCCTACTTTATAATATAATATTAGTTTTAGGTTCCTCACTCATATCAGCATTTAATTTTTTATTTTTTTCATGTAAAATGATTTATATACCCTCAGACAAAAAGACAAAAAACTAAGCTCTCATCGTTAATGTCTCGAACAAGTCCACGGTCGACACATTCATGTTCCTTCCAAATACAAATACAATATTATCACCATCTTTCAAAGATGATTCCTTTGTTCCACCATTGATGTTCAATTTCCTCATCTAGGATTCCAACTAATTTGTGCCAAACACAAACAAAACCTTCACCCACTTGTTGTCTTCCCTCTCATCGTAATCTTTGCTTCACCAACTCTCTTCCCACTATAGACCCCACACCCATAAGTAGCATTTACAAGCCCGCACAAAACATGAAACCCGAGTAACTCAAGTTGTTGGAAGAAGAAAAAATCTTACCCGAGCCCTTAACTTTAGAGTCGACCAAAGCCATAACTTGGGAAGATTTATGTGAAGATGCTTTCTTGGTTTGAAAAGATGGGGCCGTGTTCTCATCAACTCTGATGACTGTGAGCCCAACTCCGACCAACGATGCTTCTATTCTTGCATGCAAAATCAATTGCCCCGTCACCCTTCTAGATGCTACTAAAGAACAGGTTGCTAGGGTTCCTAATCTTGGAATCAATTGCATCATCATCCACCTAACTCCTCCTCAACCCTAAACCCTCTCCTCCCCTAACCTCCACTGGGGCCACTACCATCCACCGTGTCCTCTTTGGGTTTCTCTCCTTCGTCACATTCCTGGTCTCCAACCTCCCCTTCTCTGTCTCCCTTTATGCCTTCTCATACCCATTACCCGACCCACCTGCCTCCCCCTCCCACCACCTTTACGCTCTATTCTGCTCCATCTTTGTTGATAAAGAGCCTCAACCACTCCACTTTCATCATCGCATAAGACTGTCATTGCTCCTCATTGAGTTTGTGTTCATCGTGGCAGTGTCTGGGCTCATCTCGTTGGTCTTCATGGCTGGTCATCACCTCAAGAACTTTACCATTCAGGGGTTTGCTTCTGGGTTGATTTACTCGCTTGTTTATGTTTATAAGCAAAGATGGGTTCAAAGTTGTCAGAGAGAAGAGATTTGGGGAAGAAGATGATTTTATTTTATTGTTTTAGGTTTTTGGTCAATTTTATGACAAAAAAAAAGATTGGTGACATCAGCAAAGGATCTCATACCAATATTTCATTATAGAGTAATGACCATATATCAAATTCTTATTGAACAAGGATCCTAACGCAAAAATGGGGATAAGACAGAGACCTTAGAGTAATTTACCAAAAAAACGCTTAACATTAAAACTAGAAAAATATAAAATATGTGAGGGGAGAAATCTCAAACCACAAAAGAAAAAAGTAGATACGTGAAACAATAAACTCCATGTCTTTTAGCAACTCATGCATCAAGAGCAACCGATTCCAAGCCTCTATAGAACTACCAAACTCCGATCATGAAAGACAGATGAAACAAAAAAAGGATTCAGTTTCAAGTTCAAAGCATACAACAACATCTCGAATGAGCAATTTCAAACGCCATCAAAGGTAGGGGTGGGCAAATAAACCGAAATCCGTAAATCCGAACTGAACCGAACCAAAAAGTCTGATCCGAATTGGAACCGAAAAAAATGGTTCGGATTGGGTCTGATTTTTAAGAAAATTTAGTTCTCGGGTCCGGATCGGGTTCAAGCCTAGAGATCCATTTGGACCCGATCCGAACTGAAATATATATATATATTACTTATGGTAAGTGTCATTTTTAATCAATGCTTTAGTTTATATTATATGTTTTGACACTTAATTTTCTCTTGTGAGTGTCATTATAGTTTATATTATATTATATTATAGTTTATATTATATATTACTTATTTTATATTATAGTTTATATTATATATTACTTATGGTAAGTATCATTTTTTTTGGATTTTATGGTTCGGGTCTGGGTCGACCCGGACCCAAATTTTGGGTCCGGGTCAGACTCAAAGTTAAAATGGTTCAGTTCAGGTCTCATAATTTCTTGATTTTCGGGTCCGAATTTTTTGGGTCTGGGTCGGATCGGACAGATCGGGTCTTTTGCCCACCCTTAATCAAAGGAGCCCTAATCTCCACTTCAAACGTGAAACAAACGGCACGCAATATTGGCCACAATTCAGCTCTTCACAAAATCCAGGGTTTTTTTCTTTAAAAAAGATGTTACTGTTGCAAAAATGATACAAAAAAAATTAATTGCCAAATTGGTTTCCTTATAGACAATCTAGAAAAAGTTTTCGTGACTTTGACCGAATCAAGAAAAAATTACCCATGACTACTAAGTCACGGAAAAAAATCCTTGGTCGTTCACGGTTTTTTTAAACCAATTTTTTTAATTTTATTTTTTTGGAAAAATTCAAGTTGACAGATTATGTGAATTTATTTTTTGAAGAGCGATATCTTGGTACTTGGGTATATGAATCGAGAATTGTTTTTAAGAATGCACATAACTTTTGAGATTTACGCATGGCAAACTGTCAAAGACAATTTATCGACTATGCGACCCCTAAATGCCTTATTTTTATTTAAAAAATCAAAATTTTAAGATCGAACAACATTTGTGTAGAATAATTAACTATGACTTAAGGTATTTTTCAATATGATTTTTTGGATAACACCTCAAATATGCGAATATAGTAAGGTCATAAAATTAATTTCATATTAAATAATTTTCTATGTTTGCAAATACTCGTATTGAACTTAAATGATATTTGGGCTAGAAAATTGGAAAATTTTTTGGATTGAGTTAAAATTTTGTATGTATGATTCTCAAAATAAATTTTTTTGAAACATTCAAGAAATTCTTAAAAAAATTTAAATTTTTCTGAAAAAATTAAAAATTGAAAACAGTTATGTCACGAAAAAACATCCGTGGATCACAGGTTTTTTTTGTGACTTGATAGTCACAAGTAATTATTTCGTGACTTGGTATTAGTATTTTACGTGTACATCAGTTTACTACTTAAATTTTTTTAACATCATTTTTGTAATTTATGATGATATAATGAAAAAAAATTGAAGTAAAAAAATTATTTGCAAGCCCGGAAGACGCCGGTGGCTTTGGAAGGACCACGAGCATTGTCATCCGAGTTACACTTGTGACATCCAAGAAAGATGCAAACCTCATTAATACTTGGAACTTTACAAATGATCGACAACACCGATTGAGGACGTACCACCCTTACATCCTAAAACATTCGCTTGTTCCGATTCTGCGCTTTTTCTCGATTGTTGGTTCTTCATTAGGTTTTATAACAACATGATTTTAATGTGTCATGGGAGAATCTCGTAAGAAATAATTTATACCGATGATTTTTTTACGTAAATATGTATTCTGTATATTTTGGAGAAATAAAAAGTATTTATAAGAATATCAGAAATCCTAAAAAAATGGTGTTCACGTTGATCTTTATGATTTTGATGATTTCACGCTGACCTTTGTTTCCCACATAAAATGTCTGAAACCATAGCTACTAACATATAGCAAAGATACAACCGTGAATAAATTGTTTCAATTTAAAATAGAGGTTTTGAATTTTAAAATTTTACAAAACTCCAACCTTTATACATACGGAGATGCTTGTCAGCATAAATTCTCTTCTTTGCTATCCAATTAAATGTCGACAGAGCTAAGGTTATCACAGAGGACAAATCCGCAAATATTTTTAGAACTCGAACTAACGATTCCTAAAACCACCACTTTGTCGAAGATTTCACAATATTTCATTGTTTATTTTCGTCTCTTTTAAAGGTTCGACCTATAACTTTTGAAAGCCCATTCATTCCGTCCTTTTTCATTTTCATGAATAGTTACAATGATGTAATTCGATTTCAAATTTTTGTAACTTAGACTTATATTTGTATCGATTCTTAATGTAATCACGGCCATTGTCTAAATGCGAATTTTTATGGACTTGTAAACTCCCTATGATATAATTAATGAGAAGTCAATATAATCATTTAGTTTTACAGAAAAATCGCAAAGCTGAAATCAGGGAAACGGGAAAACAATACGTAGGCTATATTCTAATGAACTAGCTCGATTCGCTGACCAACTCCACACATATATGCTTCCGTTATTATAATAGTCCAATTTATCTTTATCCTGTGCCCGTCTACTGGGTTTGAGGATATATCGATATTATACTTGTCTGAGATGTTTGTAACACACGAAATTATCTGGTATTAAGATATTTCTCGAGTCATGACCAATCAATATTAAATTCATAGGAGATTCGATATAATTGTAAATCTCTCGCTACTAATTTTGAATACATCATACAGTTCAAGTTCGAAATATGTGATTAAATAAGAATAAATCAGCGCAAGTTATTCACACATTGAAATTCCCAATTGGTGAGTACATTGATTATTTGGATCATTTAGCAATGTCTAATAAGGGATCGTGGTGTGTCCCCAGCTGCTAACAAAAGAGGGTACCCGCTAAAGTGGCCTTTATTCCCAAATGGTAGATACGGACTACAAATCTTATATCTTGTAAAGATGACTGTAGGTATTCTACCCAAAAAAAGCTTAAAAGAACTTATTATAGGTATACGAAAAAGTATTTAGCGAGGAATAGTTTTGTCATAAAAAACTTCTTGGAGTATATTTAAAAGGAAATTCATGGGTTAGTCAATTGGTTGAGGTTTAAGAAATGTTTATATCTTAAGAAAGAACAAAAGTTTACTATTCATATCAACACACATTTTTTGACAAATATTTCAAAAAATATTTAAAATTAAGTGAGTTTCGAATGAAATAGGTCAAAAATAAACCAAGCAGAAGTTAGTGAGCATGTGATACTCGAAGCATAAACGACATAAGGAGGCCTGAACGGATTAAAAAACGAAGGATTCTTGAATTGTACGAATATGACATGAAAAAGATATTGCGTATTTAAGAAGACGTGATACCTCAGATATATCATGAAAAACTTGGATAATATGAATATATTATCCATAACAATAATGTGTATTTTTTTATAACAAACATATTAAAAAACTTTATTGATAAATAAATTTTGTCTCGAACAACTAGAAAAGAGAAAATTGCCCTCAAGCTCCTCGGGTTTGAGGAAATTAGTGATTCATCTCTTCTATTTTTTATTATTATTCAGACTTTCAAGCGTGTGAAAAAGGGTATATTTTAACCCCTCTCGCCGTAATCGGACGATTTCTCCAACTATTTTCAACCCTGAGATTACAAAAGTATCCTTTTCTTTTAAAAAATAACCATAAAAATATTTTAACCAAAAACCTATGCCCTGAACACATTTTAACCAAAAAAACATTTTAACCAACCCTAAACACATTTCTCTATCCATCTTCTTCCTCTTCCTCATATCCCACTACGAACCCCTCTTCTTCTCTACTTTCTCTCAAAATTCTACAAAACCTGTAGGTTCAAAAACCCTAATTCCCTCGGGATTGAAAGGTGTTTAAAGACTCTCGTCTGGAATAAGCCACTAGTTATGGAAGAGAAGACGTTCACGCTGGAATTCATCTTCAACGAAGAATTAGTATGCTATGATAAGGTACTACCAAATCGCTATAGTTTCTTGTATATGGTGAATGATGCCATTAAGACTTTTCAGTTGAGTAGTTTTTTGTATGAGTATAGACTGGACATTGGTATGGAGATATTAAGTGATAGAAAAGTAGAGTTTATGTTCAAGTACTATGAAGACGATAATATTATTCAAATTTATATTGAGTCAGATGAAGCAGAACCAACTTTGATTTGGGACAAAGTGCCTCATATTATTAGAAGGGTTTGTTGGGAAGAGGATACAGAGGTTCTTCCTCAAGTTGAATAGGAGGTTCCTTAAGTGGTAGAAACAAGAGAGGAGAAGAAGAGGTGCATTTAGTCATTATGAAAGGAAAAAAAGTTGAACAAGAGGTTCTTGTAGTGACTGAAAGAAGAGAAGGGGAAGAAGAGAGTCCTAATGTCGGTGTTAGAGAAGAAGAAGTTGAACATGAGGTTCATGATCAGAGTTTTAGAGAAGAAGATGATGATGATGATCCTAATTATACAGGCTTGTCTTCTGATAGATCTTCATCTAATGAGTAAAACTTAAATGAAGAGTTCATGGTTGAGAAAAATTGTGATGCAGTTGATCAGGATGTTCAAAACTCAGCTCCTGGGGATATAGAATCTGATGGCTCAAGTTTAAATTTTGTTGAAGTTGATTATGATAATAAGGCTGTTAGGAAGATCAATACAGATGATGATGATATTGAAGATAATAATCTATGTAAGAGGGCACATAAGAAGGTAAAGATGGACCCAATGACTGATTATAATGGGACACCATTATCTATTGAAAATGAGAAAGATATTAGTTTTAAATTAGACACTTTTTCAAATATGTGGCTGAGTTTCACAATGTGTTAAATGATTATATTATTAAAGGTGGATATGATATCAGATATGTCAAAAATGAAGCAAGACGGATTATAATAGTTTGTAAAGCACCATGTTCGTGGAGGATTTATGTATCGAGTCTTTGTGGCCAGAAAATGATGATAATCAAGACATTACAAGATGTGCACAATTGTTTAAAAGTTGAAAATGGTGTTTGGCCTACCCCAAAATGGATTGCACAACAAATTGGTAGATTGTTAGATACTAATCCAAAGTTGGACAACAAAATAATCTGTGCTAGCTTGAAGGATTGAGGTGTAAAGCCAAAGAAGTAGAAATTGTGGAAGGCTAAGTCTTACCATAAGCAAGAGAAGTATGTATCATATATTGATAGCTACACAAAGTTACATGTTTATTGTGAGTTTTTATGGATGTTCAACCCCAGGTCTATTGTTAAGCTAGAAGCACAATCACGAAGTTATTTGATTGAGAAGTGCATATTTGTAAGAGTGTTTGTCTACTTAAATACTACAAGAGCTGGATTTATCCATGGTTATAGGCCATTTTTAGGCATAGATGGATGCCATTTGAAAAGACCTTTTGGCAAAGTTTTATTGGTACAGTATCATAATAAAAGGACTTGCCAAGATGCACTTACCAATGATAAAGAAAGATACCTATGGTAAGTTTTTGTCTCCACTACTTTATGTTAGTTTGAATATTTTAAGTTCAACTTGCTCTTTTTTTAATCAGCATAAAGGCAAGAAAAAAAATAAAGAAAGGTGGACAATCAAGTGGCAGATTGGGACCACAAATTTCTGAGGCTAGTGTTCAACTTTACAGCTCTTTATATCCAACTATTGAAGGTGGGATTTGACTCAAGAATATGGCATCCCAGAGTGCTAGAGCTTCCACCAGCAGAGGAACTAAAGTTGGTCATGGAACTACTGATGCAACAAGTTTAAGGAGGAGTACAAGAGCTGTAAGTAGAGGAAGTGCATCAGGGTTAAGAGTGCAAAGAGGACCTGCAGTAGAGGTTTCACTAAATCTACTTAGCAGTTCTGTTGTTGCATTCATAAGTTATAATGTGTTTTGAAGTTGATATATGATCAAACTTAGATGAAGTTTAGAATATTTTGAAGTTGATCTATGATATCAAACTTGGAAGTTTCCTTTTGTTTTCAAGTGAAAACATGATTAAACTTGTTTATTTTGAAGTGGAGACATGAACCTTTATGGAAACTATTTTAAGTTGCTTTCTATTGTCATTTTATTTGTATGCAATTTGCAGACTACACAAGAACCTTCATTCATTTTAAACATAGCAAAAAAACCTTCACTCATAAACAGATTACAACATCTCTTGAACATAATTCTACTTCAATTGAAAAAGCACAACAATTACATATTATCAAAAGTACAACAAGATTCTTGAACCAAACTATTGAACATTGAACATCAGCTGTAATCTGTACTTGGTTATTCACAAGCTCCTTAAGCACCTTCAACTTGGACACAATTTGCCAACATCTTCGAAAAATACATTAATAAGCAACTTCTCTCGTGGCTCACACCATCTAATCCAATGAAAATCTTTGCTATTGTTCACACAACTATAATACAAGCGACCCTTTTTCTTTTCACTCTCTGAATCTTCACCATAGTCCAACTCCCACACCTGCAATTAATATTCTTGTATCTTAGTTCATTAGCAAAACCATATGACACATTCGACATAGACGTGGCTCTGATTTTCCTCAAAATCAAGGCTAATACACCTAGGGTTTGTAGCTATTTTAGCTATGTACTTTAGGGTTCAAGGTTCAGAGTTGTCCGATTAAATGAAATCAGTGTATCAGAAATTAGGGCTGAGACTCGAATTTTGGAATCATAGTGCAAGGAATTGGGCTACAAAGTTAACTAATTAGGGATGAAAGAGTAGAGAAGAAGAGGAGTTCATGGAGGGATACGAAGAAGAGGAAGAAGATGGAGAGAGAAGAGGATTTTTTGAGGAAGGAGAGGCTGGGCGTGGGTTTTGGTTAAGTGATTTTAATTTTTTTTTTCAAAAGAAAAAGGGTGGTTTTGCAATCTAAGGTCCAAAATTGCCGAAGAAATCGTCCAAATCTGGCAAGAGGGGTTAAAATATACCATTTCCACAAACTTGAAGGTCTGAGTAATAATAAAAAAATAGAGGGACTGAGTCGCAAATTTTCTCAAACCCGAGGGGCCTGGGGGTAATTTTTCCATTATAAAATTATTGATTTTCTAAAAAAATACATAGTTGCATACGATACAAAATATTGAAAATTTTATAATGGTACGTCTATCGATATCCAATGATTAGTACTTTACTTACTAAAATATTTATAGTAAATTCAATACAACTCAATTTTTATTAATATACGATTATTAAATGAAATATTACCATATGGGATGATAAACAGTAAAATTAGTACGTACGTGAACCCGATTGCCGATGGTTTTCCATGAACAGAGACATCCATCCATATGCGCAGAAAGCTTGTTACATGAATGCATCATGGTTCATCTTATTTCTTTATTTTTATTAGATTTTTGGGTTTTTGAATTCTTGAAAAGTGATTTATTGGACAATATCATTTTTAGCTGGTGTTGGTATGTTGATATCGTTCCCACTTTCTATCACAAACAAGCTTGTTACATGAATGCACCATGGTTCATCTTATTTCTTTATTTTTATTAGATTTTTGGGTTTTTGAATTCTTGAAAAGTGATTTAATGGACAATATCATTTTTAGCTGGTGTTGGTATGTTGATATCGTTCCCACTTTCTATCACAAACAAGCAGGTAATTTTTCCCCTCGAATGGTCACATATGGTCATCTTTCGAATAGGTAGAATTTTATTTCTAAAAAAAGTAATTAAATTTATAATTATTATTCTATTTACTACTCGCATCGCCTAAAATAATATAAAACAATAACATATCTAAAAAACAACAATGATTAGATTTGATTTATATTAAAGTTAATCAATGATAAATTCATGGCTGTGGACTGAAAATTAAGAGCATCAACATTGTTGAGGTAGACTAGGGACATGCCACTATATTGGAGTCATGGGTGCGAGTAGTCTTATGGAATTTATTTATCTTCATCATAATTTCTTTTGCTTTTTCACATCCTAAAAGTAGAAAATTTCTGAGACCCGCAACCTAGAGGCTAAATGCAAGTGCACCATTGACTCTCTCGCTCAATAAAGGATAAAGAGGCACATAAGATGAGATAAGCTCGTGCAGCAATAAGGATATCGTCTTTTTTATTGGCGAGACATGACGCATGCATGTGCTTTATTCTTTCTTAACTCGTATCTCTCCGCTGCTGCTGCTTGTCTGTCCCAAGTTTCCGTGACTTGTAAGCTCGACGCTATGCCAACCACCGATGGATGAACAACTTTTTCCTTTTCAAAAACGACAATAGAGATCATCTAGCTAGGCAAAGTGATCCTTATCCTAGATAATATCCGAAGGACAAGAATGAGGAAAATTATTCATTAACTAGACTACTCAATTGAGCTATGATACCCTTGACTTTGGCGATGCATTTTGAATATTATTTTAAATAAAATTGACTGGATAACAAATCTGTTTGCTATTTGTATCAGTTCCCCTCCTAATTTTGATATGAAGACTAACTACCCTCAACAGTGATATGAAGACCACTAACCACTGGACCGTACTATTTACAACAATGATTGTTTTCTTTTATCTTATTAATCGTTTTTCACAGTTTTCATTTTTATGTAACAAAATAGCTTCCATTCTTTCTCTTGCTCACTTCCATTCTTTCTCTTGCTCACCATTCTAATTTAACTCTTTAATCACACTGTCTTTCAATCACCATCCATACCTTCTTTCCTCTATCAGTTTTGTGCCCAATTTTTTTTTGCCGCCTATGCCAAATCTAAATTGAAAAATTATGTTTCCACTCTTGTCTGGATATTTTTTCTCGCCAATTATACAAGTTAAGCAAGCCAAGTTCCTTGACCAAAAGAAGCAAGCAAGGTTTGGAGACAAATGCCAAATAAGCCCAGCCCTAATATAATGGGCTTACCCACTTAATGTGTGAATGTCTACTTGCTGACCTCACGGCCCAAGTTCGCGTGTTTTTCTCTCCCTCTCCTTTTCCCCCAAATTCCAATTTCGAATCCCCACAACCGCCGGAGATTCCTTCTCTCTCTCCAATCCCGATGGACCCCACTTCAACCGCAACGGGACCCCACCAGAACCCAACAACCCGCCCCAAACCAAAACGGGCCTCTTACGCCGGAACCAGAACGGCCGCCAAGAGCAAGCGCCAGGGCGGCGCTAACCCTAGCAGGGTCATCTACAAGTCAACGCCGGCGGCGGAGGAGGAGGCGTCGGAAGATGAGAGGGCGGTGAAGAAGTGGAGGCGCGTGGAGGGCTGCGAGTGGAGCGAGCTAGCGAGGGCGGTGCTTCGGTTTGCAGAGGTGTACGAGCGGGTGGAGAACTCTAGGCAGGCGTGGATGGTGGAGTTGGAGAAGGAGCGGTTGGAGATCGCCAGGGAGGTCGAGTTCGAGCGGATGAACTTGCTCGTAGATGCCCAGCTCGAGATCGCTAGGCGGGCCGCGGCAAGGGTTCGTTCTCCTCGCTAATCGTTGGCAGTCCTAATTTTGAAACTGTTCCATTACATTTCTTATCTTAGGTTTGACTTTGGATGTTTAATGATATGGTGGTATTTTGAAAGTGTCGGCTCTCGAAGTCTGGCTCAAGTGGTAAAAGATGTGATGGGTGGAGGTGATTTTGGAGTTTGGGATTAGGATTTGAACCATATAATTTTTGTTTGGAACTATGGATTTTGACCAATTTACTTGGCGATAAAAGTAGTGGTACAAGCGTATATGCTGAGGCTGCAACCTTGAAACGATATTAATTATCTACATGTAATAACTTGGTCTGAAAGTAGAAAAATGTATATGTGTGTGCAAATGCCAAGGTGATTTTGTAGTTTGGCCTGGAGATGAGCTGGCTAATTAAAGTGTAGGGATGTAGGGTTTATTGTTCAGAAGGGATTTGAGCAATACCTAAACCTTTTTAACCTAGTTCTCGTCTGCCTTATGTGTTTGTTAGGTTGTGCACGAAAATCCATGATGTCGTTGTTCGGAATGCCCAAATTGTTGAATCGCTCGGATTTCCTGTTACCTCAGTCAAGACACCGTGGTTGGCGAATAATGGGAGGACCAGTTTCTGTACAGTGTCTGCCTCTTGGATTGGACATGGTTTATGATCCTCAACCAGTAAGATCCTCAACCTTACTGGAACCAGAACTGAGTGCTATCTCAACTGTGTCGTAGTTTTACCCGAGGTTGCAACAACTAGAATTACCTCATCCATGACCGATAGTCTGCAGCTCGGTTCGTGGAACTTGTGAATATGGGTTTAAGCAGTTTCAGTTGAGCAAGGAGGTGTCGGGATGAGATGAAAAAAAAAATCTTAAAAGTGATTTCTGGATGCACTTGATTCTATTCCGAAAGAACTGCGGCAGATAGTAAGTTACAGCTTTGTGTTTCCTTAAATTTTTTAACTGTCGCAACGAGGTCTCTCTCTTTTTCAGTGAATCACAATTCTCTCACTGCAGAGATTCCGTTACAGAGGGATAGATAAGTAGATGCTAAACAAGCTCCGGGGAAGAAAGTATTATGCGCTGACATGGATCTCTTGGCCGGGGCAGAAAAGACTTATTCCAAGAGACCGAGAACTCTATTGTACATAGCTAGTGAATAAAAATAATTATGTTAGACCTTACTTCTAGGTTTATGGTAAATGTTAGATTTACGTTGCTGTTCTGACGGGCAACTCCTATTTTCTGCTTGAATTTTCATGCTGCCCTGCCTGTACATGAATCATTTCCCGACCTAGAACAACCTCTTACCAGTCAATCTACATGCACATTCCGTGATTGCTTAATGCTCTTATTTAAACAAGGTATTAGCTATGTTCATATGGGATTAGATTAATTATCTTTCATAGGAACACATACTAACTCTCTTGAGCTAGGGAATTTCGAAAATACGTTTGAAGTTAATAATTGACTAAATATGTTTTGACATTCTTACATTTCAAATTTGAAAACATGATAAACTATAAAGTTGTAGATATAAATTTCAACTTTATACAATAATATGAATCAATTCAATTGGGCTTCGAAATTAGAATTTTTACTCCCCAATCGAAGTATATTAAAATGTGTTTTAAAATATTTTATTTTATTTTGAATTTGATATTAATTTAGTAATTTGTCATATACAACGTTATCATGACTTAAACAAAAGAAAAGTCAATGTCATTTTGGCTGATCTAGCACCAAGTGGACACACATTTGTTCGAGCATTTGCATGGGCTGTTTGAGACTTGAAAATATATATAAAAAAACCATAAAAACTGAATTTGGAAAGAAAAACTACATGGCCTAATATAGGAAAATGCTAAACTACATAGTATATAAGTATAATTTTCCTTTTTGTATTCTACCGTAAATGAACTAGCTATATGCCACAACATTTTTCTCAGAAACGACCCTGAGATCGGCCTATGTTGGTGACGTGATGATGAGGGCCGTGATCGGGGTTTGCTGTTGGATGGACTGCTTAGACTACTCCAACCAATTGATCAATCTTGGAGTAAGCACTATTTTGTTCCCAGACCAGCTGATCAATCTTGTCGTCCATTACCTTGACTTGGTCGCTCAGGTATGGTCGGAATTGGGTCTGACATCCGGGTCAGCCGGTCATAACGGATTTGTTTTCCTTTTATTTTTTTTGTAGTTTTTTGAAAAATATATAGGTATATACTTAAATAATTGATGTAATAAATTGATACTAAAATATAAAAATAACAATTTTTATAAAATTTACCAAATAAAGTATTTATACAAATGGGTAATCTCGAATCAAAAATAAAATCATAACTCAATGAAATTTTCCAGTCGAACCGTCCTTGTTGGACCAAATTTTTCGAGCGAACAGTCCGGTCTGACAGGATTTCATCCTGCTCGAACGGTGAGCGGATTTCTGCCCAAAAATGGACCATTAAGTGGAACGGTTGGCAGCCCGTCTGGTCCGACTGCCAGTTAGACCGCATTTTTTAAAATAGTGTGCCACACCATAAATAAAGTTCTATTAGCACGACAGCCGCAACATGATCTACCCCAGAACGAGACCGGACTTGGTGAGTTCAAAGGCTTGTCCCCACCGGAAGAGAGAAAAAAGAATGAGAATGACAATTTAGGTATTAACAAGAAAATTAGGGCAACATTGGAACACTCCATAAAACTTAAAAAACTAAAAAATTATGAAAATGACGGTTATGGAAATATTAAAAATTGAAATTAATATTAAAATGTTCATTAAACTCACCAAACTACATATTAGGGATGATGTAGTTATGGAAAGATAACAAAAGGAAAAACCTAATTCAAAGCGTACCATTTTCATTTCCAAAAGTCTGGTACCACTTGTGGACAGGACTGAAATTATAGGACGGGACAATACTGGACAGAACTAGTTGCTCTAGCTGTATTGTCCCACGTTTGGTTATTTCAGTACATGATTGAATATTTTGTCTATTTCTATGTTTCATATGTGTAATAATTTAATCGATAATTTTGTTAAAGACAAAAATACTGTTCATGATAACAGTAGATAATATTCATTAAACTGAGTAAAATCAATCATTACATTAACAATAATGTTATATCATAGTAATAAAATCTTTGAATAAAAAATCAATATTAAAACTAAATATTAAAAAATAATCCTTACAAATTTAGATCATGTTAATTACATTATAAATATTTTTAATATGATATCACATAATTTAACAAATATTTTTTGTAAAGATAAAATATTATTAAGAATCATTCATACATGTACAATGTATAACAAATGCGTATGTTAAATTTATTTATTTAACTCACTCACTAAAATAATATCATTATAAATATGTATATATTGATCAAATATATGGATTAACCATTTTACTATTTTCATATGGATTTATATCTAAAATATGAAATACAAAAAATCTAAATGAATCCCAATTAAAATAATTGTATATAAGATCTAAAAAATTTATATTAGAGAAAATAATTATTAATGATTGAGTTAATATGATAACAAATAAGAAAAAAAATAATATAGAGTAATATGGTAAAAATATGTTATAAGAGATTTATGTCCTTGGACAAAAAATCTTGTCCCATGGAAATAGGTGGGACAAGAAATGAAAAGTGGGCTTGGACAAGATTTTAATTTTGTCCTGTCCATTTCTTGTGCCAAACATAGGCTTGGACAAAAAATTTTGTCCACTTCTATCCAAGCCATAGTACCAAACGCACCCTCACTTAACATAGACATTTGTACACTATGTGAATGACATTGGTACACTAAATGGACGCTATTGGTACGCTATATGAATGACTTGGCATGTTATATGAACGTGTACACTATATTATTGACATTGGTATACCATAAGAAAGTTATTGGTACACTATGCAACCACAATCAACAAAAGAGAGTTGTTAGATTGTAAAGCTAATTAAAATTATTTAGTACTTAACTAATATTCTATTTTTAACTGGCCAATCATTAATATTTAGAGGCCAAATTAGCCGCACAAATAAGAACCATGGCAAAGACAACTGAAACATAGAGAGGAGAGGGAGCCCAAAAAGGATGAGAGTTTTATCTTAAGTGTCTTCTCTATAATTGTTAGGTTTATCGTGGACGCTACAATGGAGAGAAGAGGAGAGGAAAGGCCACTTAGTTTGTAGGTTTTTTTATTGGGCAAATTCAGGAGAAGGTTAGGAATATGCGTGTGATCCTTAGTTGGGGTTTTTTATAGCTAAAATCACATTATGCCCCAGATAGGTTTATCAACGATAAAATGCAAAATTTTAAAAATTCAAATATGACGATCCACAGAAAGTCATCACCAAACGAATACCTTTTATGTAATGCCCCACTAAATCCAAAGTTGGATTCGGAGTTGGGTGACCAGGTTTGTCACCATGGCGCCACTCATGGGATGAGAGAGAGGGGGTGGCAAAATAGTAAATAAAATGGAGTTTAAATTGTGTACGAAGAGTAATTATTTCAAACCGTACAAAATGTTCGTTCTAGGATATTTTGTTTTTAATATTGGTATTTCGAATATGTTGATGTTAGCATAGTTTGTATGTCAATATTAACATGTATAAATCTTTTAATAAATCTGTAGCATATATTTTAGTTTGTTTTGGTAGTTCTCCTAAACACTTTTCTCTACTCTTGTAGGATTTGGGGATTTAAACAATTGAAAAAACGAATGCAATTTTCGATGGGGGTGAAGGACGCAATGGTCGCGAATGCTAATGAAATGCGAGTTCTCGCTGCCGACAACGGCAGAGGATAACAAGAGGAAAAAAGGGAAGTCATCGTTGTCATCATCTAGATGTAGCTCTACGATGCCATTCTCATCGAACGAGGGTGGCAACACAATTTTTCCATCCACCGAAGATGGCGGCGAAGAGCTTACGAGATTTTTTCCCATGTGCTAGTCCAAAATGCGGGATTTCACCAATACACGAGATTTTTTCCCATGTATTGAACCGGAATAAAATTCCGTGTATTGGTATACACAGGGTAAAATTCCGTGTAGTGGTTCAATACACGGAATTTTTTCAAAATAGTCCTTAATGAACACCTTTTTTACAATTTAATTTTTTTTGTACCATTTTGAAAATTTTGAATGAACAGTAACACTAACTAAAAAAAAAATCCTCCATCTGCCTACATCTTTTATGTAGTCCCACAAAATCTATTCTCCCTCGAAAATCACCTAAGTCTATATAATGGGCCGTGCGTACAATGGGCAGCAATTATTAGTTATTTGATTCAACTTTCAAGCAAAATTTGGTTTTATGGTTTATAAAATAAGAGTTTCTATCCAGAGATCGAGCCTCTCACCCCACACCAGATTTTTATGGTTGGCCCTATGCAACTTGAACTAACGCGATGCATTTATTTGTTCTAATATTTACTGATTTCTAAACATTGTTGATCTAACTAAATTAAACAAAGTTCTCGTGGTATATCCAACTTTTAATCTTTCTGGCATTAAGAAATGCAATTATTTATTAAATTGTAACGTTGAATCAGTTCCCCTAAGTTTTCTCCTGAACGAGGATCAGTTTGTTATAATCAGTACGTTGTCTTGCTCACTATCGTCGAGACCTACGTGGCCTTGAAGACACTAATCAAAAGACAACATTTTTTTAATAACATCGGTAGAAAAACAATGTGGAGAAAAAAATTCTAGACCGAAAAGTCTTACTCGAATTAAAAATTGTCGACTTCTGATGCTTATAATAGTCCAAACACAAAATTACAAAGGTTAAATAAGATTAAGTCCACTAACACGTCTTAGGATTTTTAAATAATCCGAACATTTAAAATAACGTGCTAAGCATTTAGTAACTCTGCTAAAATAGTATACGATGACTATTGAATATTTGAAATGTGAGATTCACATTGAAATTCATGAATTTTTTTCTGATTCAACTCGCAATTAACCACCCAAAAAACTGCAAGCATTTTGTTCAATTTACTGGTAAATACTATCTTAGTTCCGTTTAGATTTCAATTTTTACTATCCCTCGATGAAGTGATTATTATTAATAAATGCAACTAATTCCAATTTTCAGCAAAATTCGACTGATTATCTATCGATTATAAAAATAATATTTATTTTGTGTATTACACAACCGATAAATTAGAAAACACAATAACTATTCATTTACCCCAAAGAACAATATTTTTAAAAGTCAAGTTGCACCAAATTAGACATAGAATTAGAAACTACCTATCAATTCGCAAGCAAGTACAACTAAACAAACCAACAAGCAACTACACTTCAAAGAAAAAAAAAACAACAAGGCAACTAGATTGGTTTTTATCGAATTTAACATGAATTGATATTTGATCGCTTTGCAACAAGCAACTAGATTAGTTAAGTTATTGAAAACTTGTTGAAAAAATTATTAACCTAAATTTTGATAACTCTAACAGATCGATCTAGTAAATATCGTAATGGTAAATAATATCAACCAAAATTATAAGCTATTGTTTCTTATGCATTAAAAAAATGGAGGCGAATTATCAACCAAATCCCGTTTAAGCCGGAAAACCCTCCAAATGGCAGCAACCTAGCGAGTCATACCACCTCTTTATTTATACCTCCTCCTTGTCTCTTATAGGAACTGCACAAAAGGAATAGGTCAAAAATCCCATGCAAAATAATATTTTTTAGTTTCTTGTAACAAAAGTAAGGTCGCCAACGTCCTTTTCATTGATTGAAAAGCCGATCAGTTTGCCTCCACTAATCATCTCCAAAGCCCTAACAAAAGAAGATACATTTCTAAAGATAGTAACTATGGATTCTCCGATATCTGTGTCCTCCGGGTTTCTACCAACTGAGTCCTTGTTAGAATCACTTGTTCAGTTGTCCAATGAGGTTGCTTCAATGGACAAGCTTCCTCGTGTGCAGCTAAAGAATGCATCAACCATGGTGAGGAGGATAAGATTGCTTTCTCCATTGTTCGAGGATATACAGGAGATCGCTCGTCCACTCCCTCCGTCGTGTATCCTCTGCCTCACAGAGCTCTTCTCGGTTACGAGGAGAGCCAACTTCCTCATCCAGGGGTGCAGAGATGGCAGCTCTCTGTGGAGTTTGTTGCAATTGGAGTTTGTGTCGAATCAGTTCCATGTCCTTGTTACGGAAATGGGAAGAGCTCTTGATATATTGCCTTTGAGCTTGCTTAGTCTAAATGCTGATACCAGAGAGCAAGTTGAGCTTCTCCACAAGCAGGCAAAAAGGTTGGATGTGTTCGTTGACCCGAACGAGGTTCGGAGGAGAGAAGAGCTTGTACAGATAATGGCCAGAAGTAGTGAGAAGAGGAACAAGAACAAAGGTATCGTTGACTTGAGAAGTTTAAAAGAGCTGTTGACTTGCATAGGCTTGACAAGTCCAATGGATTACGAGGAAGAGATTTTGAAGCTTGAGGCAGAAGCAAAGAAGCAGGCCGGCACTGGAGGACTAATAGCAGTTTCCAATATCAACAACCTCATATCTCTCTTGACTTATTCCAAGTCTGTGATTTTCGCCGGGGAAGAGAATTGGGGGGTTGTTAAGGAGAGCTTCAATCAGCATTCTCTTTTTGCAAATCAGGATATAATCTCTTCTGCTTCTCAGTCAATTGTTCCCAACATTCCTGACGAGTTTAGGTGTCCGATATCGCTTGATCTGATGAGAGATCCAGTGATTGTCTCCTCAGGGCACACATATGATCGTCACTCGATCGCGCAATGGATCAACACGGGCCACCATACGTGTCCCAAGAGTGGTCAGAGGCTGATTCACATGGCTCTGATACCAAATTACTCACTTAAGAGCTTGGTGCACCAATGGTGTGAAGAGAACAACATCCCACGATTAGATTGCTCGTCATCTTCGCGGGTTAAGGAGACAATAGAGAGAAGCAACAGCAAGAGGAAGCTATGTGAGAAACCTGTTGACCACATATCAGCAGCAAAAGCAGCCAGTGATGCAGTGAAAATGACAGCTGAGTTCTTGGTAGGTAAGCTAGCAATGGGATCGCCCGAAATCCAAAGGCAGGCAGCTTATGAGCTGAGGCTATTAGCAAAAAGCGGCATGGATAACCGCAGGATCATCGCAGAAGCCGGAGCTATTCCATTTCTAGTTACATTGCTGAACTCTAGAGATCCCAGAATCCAAGAAAATGCAGTCACTGCTTTGCTTAATCTATCGATTTTCGACAACAACAAAGTCCTAATAATGGCTGCAGGAGCAATTGACAGCATCATAAGAGTTCTCGAATTGGGAATAACCATGGAGGCCAGGGAGAACGCTGCTGCTACGATCTTCAGCCTCTCGATGATAAATGACTCTAAGGTGTCCATAGGAGCCCGCCCGAGGGCAATCCCCGCCTTGGTGGGGCTGCTAAGAGAAGGAACAACAGCAGGGAAAAGAGATGCTGCAAGTGCATTATTTAATCTAGCTATTCATGGTGCAAACAAGGTCAGTGTTGTGGTTGCTGGTGCTGTGCCTCTCCTTGTCGATCTCCTCATGGACGACAAGGCCGGAATAACAGACGACGCTTTGGCCGTGTTGGCTCTTCTCTTGGGCTGCTCCGAAGGGTTGGAGCAGATAAGGAAGAACAGAGTTTTAGTACCACTTCTAACCGATCTTCTACGCCTGGGGTCTGCCAAGGGGAAGGAGAACTCGATAACTCTCCTGTTGGGGCTGTGCAAGGATGGAGGAGAAGAGGTTGCAAGGTATCTTTTGATAAATCCAAGGAGTATTCCTTCACTTCAGAGCTTGTCTGCCGATGGGTCATTGAAAGCTAGAAGAAAAGCAGATGCTTTGCTTAGATTGCTCAACAGATGGTGTTCTCAAGCACAAAATTAAGTATTGCATATATGGTGACAAATGTAAATTTCTAGGCAATATGCACAATAGATACACTGGTTTCCCATTTGTCACAGACGTCTGTCTCAGAATTGTGCTGAGCATCACGAGAGAATTGGAATTATAGTGTTTGTTCTCCCTTTTAATAGAGCAACGAAGAACACAAACCACCTCACTGTTATCCGTTCATGTACATGGAGATGAAAAAATTAGAACATGCCGGAGAAACGACTGTGCTCAAATCTTCGACCATTGATTCGTAGAACCGAAAGAACATCGTTTCAGCAATTCCCGGCCTCAAAAGATACAACATTTTACAAAATTATAATTTCTGTGAAACAGCTGGCTACTCAAGTAGAAAAAATTACCCATTTCTCATTGCTTCAAAATATACAACGTTTTACATTTTTTTTACACTTTAGGGCCAACATAGCCCACTAACCAAGGTAAATAAATGAATGAAAAACCAGTCTATTCTTCTGTAATCTCAAGGAAAAAGATTCTAAATGTTGAGAGGTTTAACCTGAGTTGAACCAATCTTTCTCCGCAACTGGATCCCATCACGTTGAGCTTGGGGGACCGTTTGTGAACCATCATGATTCACAATAAATAATTCGTCATATATTGGGCATACTATGAATGTTCGACCAACTCCAAGCGAATGCTAGTGCCGTTGATTTTGTAATCCCAACACCAGCTTCCACTGTCGACCATTCTTGCTTCCAAGGGGTCAAGCTGAACATCCAGCCCTGTACCAACAAAGTTGTTTCTATATGTAAGCCAAGGATCTCTGGTGGCTAGGCAACGAGAACCAGAAACATGACATGTTTAAGCCTGGTGCACCCAAAACCAGAAATGCCCATCAGACCTACTACAGATGATCAAAGCAACTTGAGCATTAGTACTGACAAACATATGTAGAACCTTAATCAAATAAGTTATAATGCTTCAGAACCATGTACAAAACTTCTGGTAACAGCATCAAATTAATGGTGAAGCTAGGTTAACCGTTAATGAGACGGAACCATGTCGAGCATGTTGTTGGAAAGGAAAACCTCATCATTAGGAGAAGATCAGGTTTTAAATCTATAAGTAGTCAAAAGGGCCTGGCCATGTTAGCTGTTTGGAAGTGTGTGATTTGCAGACCATGCAAATCTATAATATAAAACTAAAAAAAATGCAAATCTATAACGAGGGATTAAATTCCTGTATGTTTGAGCATCTATTTCTTAGATGCTACTGTTTAATTAACGAGAGGATTCAAGTACCCAAATCATCTGATGTGACTATCATCTTGTGACCAGCTGGAACTTCAAAAACAAGATCTCCCTGAACATTAAACAAGGGGAGTACAATCAAGACCAATAGGAGCACTAAACAGTCAATCTGAGAAAGTATTAGACAGCCCCTTTGATCTTAAGCTAACCTGTAGGGTGACATTTCTGGCCTCAAATTCAGCATTTCCATGTAGTATAACCTTACATGCCTCAAACCGCTGTACTTCATGCTTCCAGTATATGTTCTTTTGGTTTCTCCAATTGATACCTTGATTCAGGACATTCACATTTTCGAGTTTGCATCTCCCGGACCTACAAATTAACTGCCATTAGTAGCTCCAAAGTCCGAAAGCTCTGAAATTCAGCTTAAGTTATGAACTATTTACCTGTACCCATAACGTAATATTGGCTCACCATTTTCACTAGGTGTTGTCGATCCCATAACATTTCCAGCAATGACCATCAAGCTACCGTCAACCTAGAAAAGGAAAACCAGTCAAGCACAGAGAATCTGTCTATTCTCATAAACAAAAATTGGTTAATTACTAACCTTAACATTCCTCCACATGAACTCTGAAATCTCAAGTTGTAGCTCAGAGCCCTTGGAAATGGATCCTCCATCAAACTGCCACAAAGATTTCACAAATGCTGAGCTGGCCTGTGAGCTTCTTTTACTTAATATGTTATTAAATGCATTAAGCATTATAGCAATGGAAAATTTTCTTGGAAATAAAAGAGTTCTTAGGAAGATAACTACCACACAACTTATAACGCTATCGCACAGCCGATGAAAAGAGGCCAGACCAACCACAACTTACTTTTTGCCTTGCTACTTCCCAGAGTGGCCCCAGAGAAGGATGTAGAAAGATGAGAAATGGTGGTCCAGAATCGACATAATTTTCATTACCTTCAACCTGTGAAATATCAGATTACGGTGGCATTAGATCTGAATGATAGTAAAAGCTATCAAAACTTCTTGAGCATTACCTAGAGAACATGTACAACAAACAAATAAAATGTTTGCACAGTCAGAAAACCAGATGTATGTATATCTGCAGTAAAAAACATGAACTTCAGAGACTACCTCAGGTAGCTGAATATTGCAACAGGAAAGAAGATCATAGGCATTCCGCATGATATCAAGCAACGAACCCTCTGGAGTCTGCATGTGGCACCATAATGAGAAGAAATGTAATCAGATGCATAAGAAAGTCCTTAGTATGAGATAGATTTCAATTTTTAGCTCAAACTTCCCCATAGGTTGTAGAAGCTCTTTTAAGTTTGCAAAAAGCACCACAAGACAGACAAAGAAGTCCAAGTGTCATCCAAAAATGTTGAACAAAATATAACCTGGTGAAGTGAACTGTCAGCATGTCTTCTTTTCTTCTTGGCCGACGATGTAACTGTTGAATTATCTACTGAATCTGATTGATGATAATGCTTTGAGGTTT
>SOPF01025518.1:61685-82442 GCA_012979155.1 Hypericum perforatum
GAGAGAGAGAGAGAGAGAGAGAGAGAGAGAGAGAGAGAGAGAGAGAGTGAGTGACCCGATGATACCTCCGATGCAATCGTAGAAGCGCTCAACCTCTTCCAGAGTCTTCAACAACTTGTTCAAGTCCTTCTCTTCCTTCCTCGAAACAACTCCGTTCCCTTTCCCCTTCCACTTCCCGCCGTATCCAAAATCCTACCCCTCGATCATCTCCGCCAATGCGAAGAGCGCCTCCTTCACCGCGCTCCGAGGAGGCTCTTCATAGTGTCCCTCCAGACCGAGCACGTGCCCCTGCCCTGCGGCGACGAGGCACTGATAAGGGGAAGAACTATCTCCGGGAAGTTACTCGGGGAGATCCTATCTCTGGACAACTCCGAAGAGGAAATCCTTGAGAACCAAGTTTCCTTTTTCTTTTCGCAACAAAAAGAGAAAGGATTAAAACTGATTTTGGTTGGCAAAAGCGTGCCTCTCTCCTGTTTCCCCTCGTGTATATATATTCGAAAGTGATACCTAGGACAGGTGGAATCCCTAGGCTGATCCTCTAACAAATCCCCTAACAAACTCAGCCTAACAAACTCGGGACCACTATTAATACAGCTGGTATCCTCGAGTGGCAAGAACAAAAAGAGTACGGTGACTGAAAGGTAAATAGTCCATCCTAAGCGAGGTGAGTATTACTAATTAGCTCAACCTCTTTATTACAATTCGTAGATAGGTCCGGTACTCCAAAGCGCACGTTCAGCTCGACAGGCCTTCTTATTCGCGCGAGCAATCAGCCTCCGATTCACGCGTACTCACCTGAATTACTTTGTCTCCGCAACAATCCTCCCCGCTTAAGTTCCTTGACCACAAGGAACTCGTAGGAAAACGGTTCTTTAAGTCCGAGTAAAACTCCCAAGAGTCGGCTTCCTCCGTAGCTCCCTGCCATCGGATCAATACCTGCGTAGCTGCGTGGTTCTGTCGCTTGACTATCCTCCTCTCCAAAATGGCATCGGGCTCACGATCCGGGAACAGCTCTTGCGGAATGTCAGAATGCACCCGAGCCTTGTCGCCCACAAACCCCTTCAGCTGCGAAACATGAAAGGTGGGGTGAATCCTTGCCGATGGAGGTAACTCCAACCGATAAGCAACCTTTCCCACTCGGTCAAGGATCTTGTAAGGCCCGAAGTAGCGAGGTAGCAGCTTGTGGTGCGGCTCAGTTCTCAGTGAACCCTGCTTGTACGGTTGCAGCTTAAGAAGCACATAGTCACCAATGGAGAACTCCCATTCACTCTGTTTCTTATTGGCCTGCTGTACCATGCAGTCTTGAGCCTTCTTGAGGTGGAGTTTCAGTAACCTCAAATTCTCCTCTTGGGCTCGGAGACTCTTGTCGACAGCCTCGATAGTGGAATCCCCGGCAAAATAAGGCAAGTGCAAGGGTGGGGGCTCTCCGTATAACGCTTCAAAGGGAGTGATTTGGGTAGCGGTATGATAGCTCGTATTATACCACCACTCGACCAATGATAACCAGCTAACCCAATCACCGGGCTTATCAAAAGTCATACACCTGAGATATGTTTCCAAGCAACGATTGACCACTTCAGTTTGACCGTCCGTTTGGGGATGATACAAAGTAGACATCTTCAATGCAACGCCCTGCAACCTGAACAAATCTTGCCAAAATTGGCTGAGAAAGATCGTGTCACGGTCACTAATAATGCCCTCCGGAAGGCCATGCAACTTGAACACCTTGTCCATAAACTGGTCGGCAACTAAGGATGCTTCAGTGGAATGAAATGCGCATACTTGGTGAGTTTATCTACAACTACCAAGATAGTCGTCGCCCCCTTTGAATTCGGCAGTCCCTCTACGAAATCCATCGAGATTATTTGCCATGCTCTTCCCGGAATCTCGTGCGGTTGCAACAAACCCGGACTGGCCACAGTGTCATATTTACATCTTTGATATATCTCGCATGCTCTAATAAAATTTCTTATGTCCTTCTCTATTCCCTTCCAGAAAAACACCCCCTGTAGCCTTTTAACAGTTGCCCTGTAACCAGAATGACCCCCCTGCGGTGTTGAATGATACATTCCAAGCAATTTATCTTTCAACTGAGGAACATCACCAACAACAATTTTCCCCCATCGCAGCAACCTTCCATGTGCTACGGTATACCCACCCTTCACAACTTCGCCCTTCTGCAACTTATCATTCGTAAGCGCATCTTATTATCCTTCAAGCAACTAAGTTGAATGTCATCATCAAATTCATCCACATTAACACATGTTATAGCCTGAATCTCTCCCTCAACAGTGGGTAGCCGAGAAAGTGCATCCGCCACGCGGTTCTCATAACCTTTCCTATACTCAATCTCATAATCATACCCCATCAATTTGGCCAGCCAAGAGTATTGACTAATGGTCGAAAGCTTTTGGCTCAACAAATATTTCAAGCTTTTGTGATCCATCATGATCGTAAACTTCTTACTTACCAGATAGTGATGCCACTTTTGGACAGCCATGACTACCGCGAGGAGCTCTTGCTCGTAAGTCGACATGCTGCGATACTTGGGGCCCATCGCCTTGCTGTAGAAAGAGAGAGGATGCCTTTTCTGCATGAGGACAGCCCCGACACCAAGTCCCGATGCATCTGTTTCCACTACGAACACTTCTCCAAAATCCGGTAAGGCTAGTACCAGGGTAGTGGACATTGCTAATTTCAGTTGTTCAAAAGCCGCAGCTACATCCTCTGTCCACTGGAAGCTATCCTTCTTCAAGAGCAACGTCATTGGTTTACTGATCAGGCCGTAATTCTTGATAAATCTCCTGTAATAACCACATAAACCTAAGAAGCTTCGTAACTGCTTGAGTGTCCTCAGAACAGGCCAGGTCCGCATCACCTGCACCTTCTTCTCATCCGTAGCAACAATACCCTCACTGATGATATGCCCCAAATATTCCATCGACTTAGCCCCGAAAGTTCACTTAAAAATTTAGCATAGAATTCCTCGCGCCTCAAGATAGCCAAAATCTCAGCCATATGCCTCAAATGCAGCTCAAAGGTGGGACTGTAGACAAGTATGTCGTCAAAGAATACCAATACAAACTTCCAAAGGAATGGCTTGAATATATCATTCATAGAGTTCTGGAAGGTAGCCGGTGCGTTGGTTAAGCCAAACGGCATCACCAAAAACTCGTAATGCCCTTCATGTGTGCAGAAAGCCGTTTTAAACACGTCCCATGGATTCATCTGAATCTGGTGAAAGCCAGACCTTAGGTCCATTTTCGAGAACCATCACACTCCGCCTAACTCATCTAAAAGCTCCTCAATCATGGGTATCGGGTACTTGTCTTTAGAAGTGATGTCGTTCAAAGCCCGATAGTCTACACAAAAATGCCAACTCCCATCCTTCTTCTTGACCAAAACCACTAGTGAAGCAAAACAACTCTGGCTGTTTTGAATGATTCTAGCCGATAACATCTCCCACACCATTCTCTCTACCACGTCCTTTTGCTCTATGGAGTGTTTATACAGTTTTAGGTTCACGGGCTGACTTCCCACCTTCAGCAGAATGTTATGTACATGACTTCGACATGGTGGTAACCCCTTGGGTTCCTGGAACACATCTCCATAGTCATCCAGCAGTTGTTTTAACCCAAGCAGCACCGAAGGCTTCTTGGCTAACACATCAACTTCGGCAGCGCGCATCATCGCCAAACTACAAAACTCCACTTGGTACTGTTCTCCCTTGGCCAGAATCAGTTTACTCATCTCCTTCACAGTGGTCTCCCTTAACTGCCCCTTCCTCAAGCCGCGCAATAAAACTGGAGACCCATTCACCTTGAAGGTCATAGTCAGCTCCTTGAAATCCCATTCAATCTTACCGAGGGTCTCAAGCCATTGAATCCCGAGAACCATATCGTAGCTTACAATGGGCAGGACCAACACATCCGCCACGAACTCCTTTCCTCTTAAGGTCCATTTGAAGTCCCTGCAAACCTGATTACAGGCTACTTCATACCCATCAGCTACCTTCACCTTGACAGTTGGGTAGTTTTCCAACTTACACTGTAGCTTACTCGTCAACGTCGTGTTCACAAAATTATGAGTGCTCCCGGAGTCAATTAAGATAAAGATAGACTCGTTACCCATATGCCCAGTAACTTTCATCGTTCGATAGACTTATGTGTTATGCCTCATCGAAGCATGAGCTGATAACAACGCTCTCTCCTCACCTCCCTCCTCGAAATCAATCACACCACGATCCTCATCCACCCAAGCATCTTCCTCCTCGCCATCTGGTACTTCAACCAAATATAGACGCCCCTTCACTGGACATCTATGGTCTTGGTGATATTTCTCCCTATAGAAGAAACATAGCCCCTTCGCTCTCATCTCCTCAATCTCGGCCCTGCTTCGGAATCACCCTGGCTGTCGAAGTGGGTTTGGGGTTCGGTTAGGTATCGGGTTGGTTCTGTGGTCAGGCGTCCTGTTGGGTGAATTCGGGAACCGATTATTGGGTGTTTGTGGTGGGCTGGGCCTGTATGTTCGGAAGTTAGTAGGTGGGCTGGTGGTAATCAGTTTTGTTTGGTTCAGTAGGTTTCGTGTGTAAGGCTTGGTTCCATGTTTCCGGGTAAGGGCTTTTTCTTGGAGTTGGGCTAAGGCAAATGTGTGTGATAAGGTAGTGGGAAAAAACATTTTAACAGCATCAGCTATCTCGGGGTTAAGGCCCTCTAGGAAGATGGAAATAGCATAGGTTGGTGTTATGGTAACCCGACTGAGTAAGATCTCGAAGTTAAGCTGGTAATCAAGGACGGTGTCAAGTTGCTTAAGCCTTAACAAATCACCTAGATGATCTTCAAAAGTAGTGTCTCCAAACCGGGCTCGCATCTCCTTCTATAACTCATTCCATCCAACCTCTTCTCGACTCACCCTCTCCTTCAGATAGCCACAGTACCACCTCAAGGCCACACCCTCCAAGTGGATCACCACTATCTTCAGCTTATCCCTCTCATCCACACTCTCCAGATCAAAATAATTGTCACACCTCATCTCCCAGTCATCAAAGTTGGTCCCATCAAAGTAAGGAAACATGAACTTAGGTTCTCTACCACCGCTACTACTCACGGACCCAACCGTAATAGGGGTTACCTCGGCTCCCGGTAGGTCTGGAGGCTCAGGCTCTCGACCACCTCCTGATCTTGGCACGGCATTACCGACTACTCCAGATCTAGCAGCAGACGTGACGATCTCCGTGGACTCAACTTCTCGTGCGGACAAACCGATTCCACTCTGAGCCAACTTCTGGTTTTCCACGTGTAAGCCCACCATCTGCAATTCCAGGTCGTCAAACCTCTCGTTGAGCTTTCTAACCTTCTCCTCCATATCCGACGCAAACTTCTCGGCAACGTTCGCGGTAATGGTTTCGCCCATGCTCAAAATGAGCCTCTCGACCTCTTCGTTCCTCATAGTCTCCAGCTCGACGTCAAAGGCCAAGGAAGGTATGCTCTGATACCAATTGATAAGGGGAAGAACTATCTCCGGGAAGTTACTCGGGGAGATCCGATCTCTGGACAACTCCGAAGAGGAAATCCTTGAGAACCAAGTTTCCTTTTTCTTTTCGCAACAAAAAGAGAAAGGATTAAAACTGATTTTGGTTGGCAAAAGCGTGCCTCTCTGCTGCTTCCCCTCGCGTATATATATTCGAAAGTGACACCTAGGACAGGTGGAATCCCTAGGTTGATCCTCTAACAAATCCCCTAACAAACTCAGCCTAACAAACTCGGGACCATTGTTAATACAACTGGCATCCTCGAGTGGCAAGAACAAAAAGAGTACGGTGTTTGAAAGGTAAATAGTCCATCCTAAGCGAGGTGAGTATTACTAATTAACTCAACCTCTTTATTACAATTCGTAGATAGGTCCGGTACTCTAAAGTGCACGTTCAGCTCGACAGGCCTTCTCATTCGCACGAGCAATCAGCCTCCGATTCACGCGTACTCACCTGAATTACTTCGTCTCCGTAACAGGCACTTGAGCAGATACACCTCCCGGCCGTCCGAAACCTTAGGGAGGCCGCCAGCGAGGAGTTCCCAGACGTGGGGGTCGGAGTCGAGGACGGCGAGCCTGTCTGCCTCGGCGACGGCGACGGTGACGGTGAGTCGGGAGCGGAGGAAGGCGAGGCGGGAGATCTCCAAGTGGAAATCAAAGTCGGGAAGGGGAAGCGCATGCTCGACCTGTGTAGTGGAGACGCGTGTGGGCGCTGGGAGCCGGTGCAGGTAGAGTGAAAGAAGCGGAGCCGGTAGCAGCCGCTTCCTCAAGTAGACGCGCTTGGAAGAGTTAACGGAGAAATGGTTGGCGGAAAATGGAGGGGCGAGGGTGGTTCCGTGATTTCGCAGAAGGTACGAGCGCGGTTTCCCCGAGCTGGCCATAGGTAGTTCAGAGACCGAAATGAAGAGAATAGATATTTGAATTTTCCCTTTGATTATTATTTTTTTATATGTATTTTATTTGAGGTCTCAGCAGTTTGATTTTTTGGGGAGAGAAAACAAAGAAATGGAAGAGGAGGAGGCTAAGAAGGATATCCCGAGGATATGGTATAGTACTTGGACCATTTGCATTCACGTCCCCATTACAGTATCACGTTCTCAGAGTCACACCAGTCGTGTTTTTCTCTCAGTTTTCAACCCATAGTGATGTCTTCTTATAGTGTCCTACTTTGGGCGCCACGTCAACTTTTTTTTCAGATCAGTTCTTTTAAAATTCAACTAACTGTATGAAACTCAAATAATATTTCGCGTAACTTCGAAAACGTTAAATTAAAAATCAGAGCACTAAATTTTGCGAAATAGAAATTTTATTAAATTTGAAATATATTATATGAGAAATTGGAAGAAAATTACATTTAAAAAAATATAAATTACTTAATTCTTCAAAAAAGTCTAATTACACAATTACATAAGTTTTTAAATATAATATGTTGTTTAAATATATAATAGTTATAGTAAATATAATATGTTGTTTAAATATATAAGTGTATAGTAAGAGTTGAGAGTAAGGGTTAGGGAAACGATTAGGGTAAGGTTTAAGATTTATATTTACTATAAATTATATTACATTCCATAATTTATATTAAATTATATCAAAATACATAATTTATAACAAATTACATAATTTAAACAATACAAATGAGATTATTGTACTAAACTAATTTTATAAAATTATTAAAAATATTAAAAATAAATATAATTCAAACATAATATTGCAAAATTGTACAAATAATTTTTTTTTACAATTTTTTAACCTAAAGAGACTAGTTATTTTGATTCAAAAATTTGTATAAAATTATCAAAAAAATATAAACATTTGTTCGAACAGAAAAGTTAGAAATGGTAAAAATAATTTTTCCTAATTTTTTCCTAATTGTTTTTTATTTTTTTATTTTTATTGATTTTAAAATAATAATAATAATAAAAAGAAAATGTTGATTGTGTACTGACTTAGCGACGTGGTCCAATCAGTGCGAGTCACGTCACCTAATCTACCTGCGTGTGCGGGGTGCAGGGGCGCTGCACGTCTCAGCAAGGTTGGGCAAGCCACCACATGACAGGCTCGGGGCATACACCGCCCCCCCCTCTCCCCCACCCCACCCCTCCCCCCCCCCTTTGCGGGTGGTCTGCTACAAGGGGTAGGGGGGGAGAGAGGGCGAGAAGGGGTATCTAATCAATCTAATTCTTCGGGTGTGTTTTTAGTGCTTTTGGGGTGTCGTGTCCAGTAAGTTGGAGGGTAGTAGAGACCAGGGAGATAAAAAGGAAGTACTACTTTAGTTTTTAATTTGAGGGGAAATGTTTACCATACATTCTTATATAATGACGGAAAATCCGTTAAAAAAAAGTATATCAAGTTCACCTGGATGGTTTTATACATCACAATCCTAATATAATAAACGGGGTCACCACCTACAGTTAAACCGCCAATGGATGACACGATTAATAGATACAATGACATGAACAATAAAACATAAAGGTAAAAGACTTGGAACTTTCATAATATACGATGAGTTGTACCTCACAATAGTCGAGTCAGTCTAACAATAAAGTTGCAGCCACGAAGTAATCCGTTTGGGTTGTAATGGTGGTGTAGCTAAAATGGTTTTGAGACCATGTGGATGGCGTATTGAATTGCATGTAGTTCTATTTCGATAGGTGATCTTGCAGTCAAAAGTAAAGTATAGCCTTTTAATATTAGGTATTGGTGATATGTTGCGATTATGACAATGTCCGTCTTAGAATAGAAGTTCAACTATTAAACATCACAAGTGAGCTTCACGTCTCTCGCTCCGAAGGTAGTCCATGAAGATGGTATATGTCTTAACTTCATTTTGGGGAATTAAGGTCTGTGAAGATTCATAACAACCATCATTACCAAACAAGATAGTGCAACTAAAAACAATCATCAAATCTTTGAATAAGTATTTATTCATAGTCATCCATATACGCCAGCAAAGATAAATAGCAAGAGGAACCAACTAATCAGTTTCATGCTCAACAAGATTAGTTCTAACCATTGACCAAAGTTATGAAAATAAACAATTAGAATTGTGTAATTCCATCAGAAGGACTTGGCAACCAGATAGCTCCCGCGTGGAGCATTCAAACATCAAATGCATATTTAATTTATGAGCCAAAATACATATAGCACAAGAAGAAAGAAAATGTCTCCTAAAATGATTACTAGAAGTTGAAATGTCATTTTTAACACCTTGTCATATGAACATATTTATTTTAGGAGCAACTTCTAGATCCCATATATGATTCCAAATACGAGAATTTAACGTGGAGGATACTGGACTCTACTTCGGAACAAACAAAGATAAATAATAAATTAGACTAGAGCATAGTAGCTTCGGTTAACAGTATTGCAACCATCTTTTAGATGGTTTTATCTAGAACATTCAAAGCCTAAATTTGAATGTTTACTATAGCTACCAAAACAGAGGGGAAAAACATGGAATATAGTAGATGCTGTTTTCATGTCCTAGAAGGCAGCACAGTCCATGCTATAAATATAATAAAATAAATGGTAAATGTCCTTATAGATTAAGGATCTTAAATTATATTTCAATAAGACAATGACCTTACCATAAAAATGTCGTCACCGATTGAAACTAAAATGTCGTCACCGATTGAAACTAGGGTTTTCAGATCCTAAGTTTTTTCAAAACCCCAGATTCCAGATTGAAACGTCGTCAATTTTTTCGTTCTTGATTTCAAGAACCACTTTCAATTGAAATTGAAAAATACAATCGTTTCTGGAATCCAATTCATCGCAGTGCTCTTATTGCGATGAGGAAGATGAAGACGAGATCATGCCAAAGATTCTGCCGTACCAAACCCGTCAACACTAGAGGTTGACTTGGGCATACCTTCTCTCCTTCCCTTGATATGGGACCTGCTGCCACCAAAGATCCTCTCAAAGAAGTCCCTGTTGGTGAGTTCAGAGTATGCTCTTCGGGGAGGATGATGAGGCGAGGCTGGACTGCCTCAAGTACGTGCTCCAAGCTGGGCTGTTTAAGGTGGACAACGATGTTATAGAGGGTCAGACGAATGATTTCCTAGTGAGTCCTCTCCGCTGAGTAAGATCCCAAGGTTGAATGATGATGAGGATGAGACGCAGATGGCACACCGTCACCAGCAATGGACTCTCTGTCTGATTCACCCTCCTCAATTGGTCTTCTTGTCGAGGAGAACCTCCTTTGTCATGCTGAGCTCGTGGTCCACCTCACGATTAGATTAGGGTTTGGGATGTAGAAGGAAGAAGTGTGCGAACCCTCTCCACCGAGTCAGATCCCGAGGTTAAATGACAATGAGTAAGAAGTGTGTGAGTACTACCCAGATGCATTTGAGGTTCTTGTCGACGCGGATGGCACCGACGATAAGTGCTCGGCGATGGTTTAATGTTTGTTTTTTTAATTTTTGTTTGGTGTTCGTTGCTGTTCTTCTTTGTTCATCGTGGGTTTAATGTTTTTTGGTGATGTTCATTTTTATTTTTTTTAAGGGTATAATGGTCATTTTAATGACAAAAAATTAAGACAATAATTATTGACATCTTTTTCGGATCTCTGACCAATATTTCATTATTAATTAGGGATCTTAGATCTAATCCTGATAACCTAAGGACATTATCACAACAATGAACATAAGTGAGGAACCTGAGAATAATTTACTCTAAAATAAAGCTTACATAGTATCGAACCATGCCAAGTATAGTCATAGGTATTTCGTCCAAAACTTAATCGGTTTGCTTTTCTGTTGCTCTAAATATATATTTTTAAGTATAGAGAAAATCTATTATTGAAGCTTTACTTGTCGAGAGTTTTTCTGATTAAATAAAAAATCTTGTAATTTTGGGTTCTCTGAGGACTATTTTTTGTACTTCAAATAGTGACTCGTTGAAAAAGTGATTAAAATTATTTTTTAGGAACTAAACGATTGATTTAAAAAATAAAAAAATTACTAAACAATATTATAATGTCTTTATCGATCAAATTCTTCAAACACGTGAGACATAAATTCATTCCGAGCTTTATATATAGCGTCGTCATACTAGGGGCGCTCGAATTCCTTAAATCCTTACTTTAACCTCAAGGAGAAAAATGCCGAAGGTTTGAGTAGTGATTAAAATGAAGTTGTAAAAAGATATCTAATCCCATCTTGAATCATTTATCAATATTCTTAAGTCTGTTGCGTAAGATAGTTTCACCATTTTGTTTTTATGTCTTTTATAGGAAAAGTTTTGCAAGCATATGAGGATCAAGTTTCAAGAGGTAAGCGTTAGAAGAATCGTGCCAAAAGATAGCCAGTCAAAACCAAGCTATACCTATCTGATAACAAATTTTGCTTTGATCGACATCTCTACTACATAAGACTACCAGTCGACGCTCATTCCATTGAATAGTGGGAGAATTTCAACCAAATTTTCTCAACTCTCAATATCTCATCGAGCAATGCCCTTTTTTATCAAGTAGTGTCTGAAGAAGAGGAAAGTGGACTTTTCATGAAGAACCTACTGAATGACAAAATCACCTACCAATTGGTGCCATGAATGTCGTGTGAAGTCTTTACCTATCAATTGGCTCTCAAGACCCAAAATTACATGCCAACTCAACTCGTTAGTCAATGCAACTTATACCAGACAATATTTTTGCTAGATATTCTCACAAACAATTATTAATAACATTTCAGACCTTTTATTATGTTTTTAGGATTGAGGGGGAGACTTCTCCATAAATACTACCATTAACCACTCATTTTGTAAGATTAGATTAAAGACTCAAAACTTAAAATTTTAGATAATTGAAGGAGGAGCTCGATAAGCAAATGATGGATGTCAAGATTGTCATGAGAGGCTCTCCACTCGATTGAGCACTCTTCATTCTTTTCAATTACTTCTATTTTTTATGATATTACTTTATTTTTCATCCACTATCATTTACTTTGAATGACTATATATGTGAAGTTTTCTTTTGGATCGAGTGCCTTTAATGTACCATGAAATGCTTATATTTTGAATAGGTTAAATAATAGAGCGCGTTATAGTTAGAGGGCATAATATGATGAGTAATGTGATCTTTATTGAAACCTAGGGGTAAGTAAAACTAGAAAGACCTAGTATCTTTCTCAATTAATTATAGTGTGACCCAAAGAACTTAGCTGTGAAGGATAACATAGAAAAGTCTAACAATTATATTGCACATTATTTGAATAATTTAGTCATGAAGGGTAGATTGTACACAATCAAAGGATAGTTCTTTACTTCTTATGGTTTGACATTTTATCTTTACTTTATTTATTACAAGATGTACAAAAAACCACTCTTTAATTGGCATTGTTTCTAGGGAACAACGTCTCCCAAAGTACCTTTATGGCTTGCTTTGTAATTAGATTAATTTTATTCTTTTTTTAGTTAAGTAATACCTTACTTCCTATTAGGTTCTTGTATTTGTATGCAACAAATTTACTTGTTGGGCTCATGTATGGACAAAGAATAGCTTGATTTAAACATTGGGGAAATAAAGAGAATTTTGAGGAGAGAGCAAAGAAGAAGTGGGTGAATTACAAAGCTAATCCCAAGAATAGCAAAACTAGGGGCATATTGCATGTGGTGGTAGAGGAGGGTGATGCTCTTTTTACGGACTTTACCCATTTGACTCTCGATAGGATGATAACTATTGTACCATGTCCAGATGTAAACTCTATCACTTATACAATCTCACCTAAATTGTCTAATGCCCTTACTGAGTAATTACAATTTAGAGGGTATGCCAAGGAAGACCCAAAAGTTTATCTTTCTAGGTTTTTGATAATTTATGATAGATTTAAAAATCTAAGGGATGTTGGTTGATGCAATTAAAATTTGGTTATTCCTTTTTACCATGTATAATAGAACAAGATTTTCGTACATAATCTTGAGTGATTTAGGAATCACTACATAGATAGAAGTAGTGAACATATCTTGGGCAAATACTTTTTGTCTACCAAAATAAACCAAATCATGCAAGGGATCAATACGTTCAAGTAATGCCACTGCCATCACTTATATAGAGCATGCTCAATCTGTGCATAAGGCTATAGAGAAGATATTAGAAGCTATGTATACTAAGAAGAAGGAGCAAATGGATGTACATAAGCGAGTATAATTATTTCAACCAGACGAGTGAGTAATGTTGTATTTTCATAAGGAATGGATGCCCTTAGACATGGGAGGCAAACTACAAGCAAGGAAGTTATTCCCTACAAAGTCTTACATAATGTTAATGGTAATACCTATATGATTAATCTCTCAAAAGAGTTTGTGCATCCAACAGGTTCAGTTTTGCTAATCCAACCCCATATTTTGATCCATTACATATGCCTATGAGGTTGGCTAGTCAAGACCAGCAAAGTTTTCAAGGACAAGAGAATGTCACATGATGACTTACCTATCCTTGCATGATATATATGAACTTTGTACTTTTTTTATTACAATGGAATGATCTGGTAATAAGTAAATGCTAGGGTAGTTAATAAGGCTAAGAATAGAATAATAGAAGGGATTATTTACCTATAAAATGGCTGAATCTTGGACAGGTGTTCTCGAGCCTCCCGAGCGAGAGGGTCTGCTTTTTTTCTTAAGTTTTCTGCTGTTTCTCTAGACGACAAGTCATCTGTCTGGACGACCTGGCGTATGCCAAAAGTTCCTGGCGTGCCCCAATTGATACGTTTTCTTAAGAATTGGAGTACACCAACTCTTCTGGCGTGAGAGTTTTTGCCTCGGATGGCCAAAGTTGGCGTACGCCACCTATTTCTGACGTGCGCCAACACAGCAGTTCTTTTAGCAGAGTTGCACAAATGAGTAAGTAAGGGAATATCGTCCCACAAGGACCGAGTTTAAAGCTTCAACTTGGTTTTGGAACTTGTCTAAGATCAAATTATGAAGTGGTTTGATGGAAACTTTCGTTCTAAGATGGTTTACTATAATAAATTATGAACTCAGTTACTTGAAGGTTTGGAATTCAAAACAGATTCTTAACAACTTATATTGCACAAATGAGCAAAGTGAACTTAAAACTACAATAATCATCGAATTCAGAAGGTTTACTAAGTACATAACATGGTCCTAGTGTTTCGAAATCAACCAAACTACACTCTCGTGCTAGAAAGGCCTAAATTGCTTCTTTACCATGCTTAGAATGATAAGATGTTCTCTCGACCCCAAAAACCAACCAAGCACAGCAAAGAACCAACTATATGCATCACTTTAAGGACAATAAATCACTGAGTAAGAGTATTAGAACCTCGAACCAGCAACTTATCTAACTAACCTTTCCATTTAAACTATCTCCTCTCAGATTCAAGTTTAAACTAACTTCTAACCTTGGTGATCAAACAAGTTTAGCATGGCATGAAGTTCGTTAGTTTGACATGTTCATCATGTTTTTAACCCTCTAAACCGTGACTAAGTAGTGGCTTTAAGCCACCAAACTCAAAGATCAACTACTCACACATGCTTGCAAAGAACAATATAATCAAAAACATGAACATACTAAACATTATTTAGCAAAACGAAGAGTACAAGAGAAGAAAGTATTACAAGGTGATCCTCAGCTTTTCCTCAAGTTCTTCACAGAAAAGCTGGTCCAAGTTCGTTCTCTCCCTCTCTCTCTCACTTGTCTATTCTACACTAATGTTCATTATTTGCATAAAAACAAAAGTCCAAAGTCAAACAAATGTAAACTAACTTAATATCCTAACCACTCTCCACCTCTTCACTATAATGGTCTGCCAAGGTCATAAGAAAGCCAAAAATCCCGAGTGCATGGCCCCCTCCAATGTTTTCCACTCAAAAAGGGAAGTGGGTGGTAGTGTCACTGTCTGGTCTGGCGTACGGCAACTGTGCCTAGCGTACGCCAGGTCTCCAGGTGCTTGGTCGTTCGCAATCCATCAATCTTGCTCATGGTCGTTCGCTCCTGTGCATCATTGGTGTACGCCACCTATCTCTGGCGTGCGCCAGGTCCTCAGCTTTGCTCTTCCTCTTCTCCCCTTCTCCCCTCTCGTCCATGCATCTGCTCGTCTAGCTCGGTCGTCATCCATTTTCTCGAATTAGCTCGTAAAACCATAAAACATAATGAGAAACAAAATACACGACTAAAAACATGAAATAAAGAAAACTAAGACAAAGATGACATAAACTTAAAATAAAACAACCTAAAACACTAAGAACAACCTATAAAATAGACATAAGTAATGAGTGTTTTAAGCACTCATCACACCCCCACACTTGAATCTTTGCTTGTCCCCAAGCAAGACTCAAATGCGAACAACAACTAAACAAAAATCACAAAAACACACACAAATGCAATACGAAGTAAAGACTTGGCAAGACCATTTCAAAACTTAACTTCCCTCAAAAACATCAACTAATATCAAAATCTCATCAAAAACCTAGTTAAGTCATCAACTACAAAACACAAAACACTACGAACTAGTAAACGCCTCGACACTCTATTATTTAAGAAAGTGTTGACTCTATGTAAAAGACACTAGAAGGTTAAACTCTCGATGATAGTAAAGTGTATCACTCATATAATGTGTATGGTCAACTTCCTATCACTTGCATACAGGTCAGTATCTCAAAGCATCCTACGTCCTACTCAGCGCTATCTACAAGTCGCAATGGTTGTCAATGATCGAGGGGGCTTTTCATCAAGTTGTAATGGGGTTGAAGGTCAGGGTGAGGTAAAATATATGGGAAGTGGCTAAGCCACCCAATTCGAGGACTCAATACATGAACTAAGCAGTCACTCAACTAATCTAAAACATCCTCACCAAGTATAATAAACGTACACTCCCCAATCTCCCAATATACAAAGACCTAGAAGCCCAAGTTTTACCTAAACTCATGCTTATTTGACTTCACACACTTTTTTTCTATTCTTTTTCTTTCTTTTTCACTTTTTTTCTTTTCTTTTTCTTTCTTTTTCACTTTTTTCTTTTCTTTTTCTTTCTTTTTCACTTTTTTCTTTTCTTTTTCAACATGCTATAACTCATGCACGTGTCTAAGCAAAACTTAGCTTCTTAACATGGTCATAAACTAAAAAATAAAATCCCAACATATATTCCAAGTCGGTTTCAGATACCGACCTATCATAATACAAATATTCCCAACAAGCGTAACCTAAAAGTCCTCGAATCGGATGATCAAAGGTAGGGAAGATGGTAGATAATAGGGTCATAGTTGGCTTCCTTATCTAAGATCAATAAAAAGGCTCGGCTCAAATGGTTTTACGCAAACGGTCATAAGAGATTTTGGCTCTAAGGCTCTAGGCTCAAATATCAAAGAATGCCCCTCTCACAACTCCCACGCAATCAAGACCATGATAAGTACTAGTAGGATGCCTCGATTAACTTACACTAGTATGCACCTCATGAAAAATAGAGACTGGTGTCTCTTCCATCGGCTCAAACCTCACAAGGTACACTCAAAAACTCTATAGTCTAGTCTACATAGTGAAACAACCTTCCTAAACAACAGAGTGTGAGGTTTTTACCAATTCCTAGGCGTTGTGTTCGAATTAAATTCCTAACTAAGAGTTTGATAAAATTCTAACACTAGTTGAAAATTTTTGAGGGGGGTCAAATTTTTGAAAAATTCATGCCAAGTCTAAACCTATACAACCTAGACACTTTAAACGTCCTAAAAAGAAAGATTTCTTCCTGGAAGGAACCCTCCCCCATACTTGAATGACACATTGTCCTCAAGGTGTCTAATACACGCAATCAAAAACACAAATATCACACAAGTATAAAAAGAACAGACATGCAAGTAGGCAAAAACAAAGATAAGCAAACAAACAAACACACACAATGAAATCTAAAACACAAAAGAGCAAAGAAAGTAAAATAAATAAATAAAAAGACTAAGGAAGTAGGAGCTCCCTGTCAATCCCGTGCTGGTGACTGTGGTGGAAAGCTGAATCCACTGCTGAAGTTCTCGGCCCACTATCTCATCCACGCTGCGTGTGCCCTCTGCTCTGCTCTAAATGCCCATTGCTCCTCCCACTCAGCTCTTTGCTGCTCCTCCATATGAGCAGTCACTAATGTCAAATGCTGAAGCTGGATGCCATATCCTTGAAGCTGGTCTCCGTAGCCCTACAGTTGCAACTGCATCGCAGAAAACTAGTCATGAAGATCTACCTGCGAGCGTGGAGACTGATGGCTGGGTCCAGCCTCGTCATGATGCTCCTCTCTCTTCTGATCCGACTCCTGAGGGTCAGGTACTGGTGTCAGCATTGGGAGGCCCAATCTGGTATGGGTAGCTACGACTGCCTGGCGCTCCTCCCATGGCCTATATTGCACTATCTCCTCGCCATCTCTCGTCATCATCCTCTTGATCAGCTTGCTATAGTTGAGCTTGTCGATGTCAAGATCCACCAGCTCCACATATGACCCTGTATACTCTGAAAATCTCGAAGGAAAGCAGTAACGTGCAATGCGAGAAATGATATGACCTAGGTATAAATGCCTAGGTTCCCTATCGCTAATAGAATGTGCAAAGCAATCAACCACCATAGCATAAGTGCTAAACCTAACATCATGGCAGAGGCAGTCAATGGCATAAAGTTGAGATCTGAACACTTTAGACTCTTCCCATTGACCATAAAAGGTCAGAGTCATAAAGCGATGGAGGATACCTAAGTATGGTTCTCTAATCAGAGCGTTAGGTGCCTTCCCCAACTCATATCTAGTGAAACCAATAATCTCATGCCATGCCTGATGGGCTAACCTAGTTGGATGAAAGTCTAAAGCTCCCCCACCACTCGTAAGTTCAAACAGATCAACAAATTCAGCTTCATTCATCTCAAAATCAGTGTCAAATACTCGTGCAGAAAATGAACGCCTATTTGCCTGAGCCTGCAGAGTGCAGTAGAACTCCATCGCTAACTCCTGTCTAGCCAAAATTGTTCTATCCTTAAAGTACCCCCATCCCATCTTATCAAAAACCTCATCCAACTCATCAGCTACCCCTAAAATTCTCATCTCATTCTAATTAATCTTAAAATGGCTAACAGTGGTGAGTTGAGAAAATCTTTGGTACCTCTCTCCCTCTCAATTGTTGAAGATTGCGAAGGGAGCGTTGTAGCGGTGGCGGATGTCTCTGGGTCAATCTGATGAAGAATCTGACCCTGATGGTGTAGGAGTTTGTACGATCTTCCCTGTATTCCTCCTGCTCATCCGGCTAGATCCTCCTATTCCTGACATTGTTAATCATCTTTCGGGAGTTGGGTAATGTGGGTAATGTATTCGGGTAGCTTGGGCAAGAGTAGATCTAGGTTCCAGATCTGAGAATTCTTGTGGATTGTCAATTGTGAGTAAAAATCGGCCACTGCCGAATTTATACTCCCCCTTTCTGACCTACCTGGCGTACGCCAGGTTTGCATGTTGGGCATAATTGGCGTGCACCAATGATTTCTGGCACACACCAGTCATGAATTTTTGGTGTTTTGGCCGAGAGGTTATAGGCCTCTCGGCCGCGATATGGCGCGTGCCAACACATAGGGAAATTACTATTTCGATTGGTCGTATACACATACTTCGTACAAACGAATAAACAAACGCACGAGAACATAGATTTTTATTCAACAACATTGAAAGTGGCAACGATAATCTACGGAACAAAATTTAAAGAGAAATATATAAAAAGAACCCAAAAAAGTACGATTAAACCAAAAAGAAAAAGGATTTCCCTATCACTTTCTTCGTAAAAGGTGCGATTTGCTCTTGCTTTTTCTGCCATTGTCGAAGTCGTTCCGGCCCTTTGTTCGTCAGAGGGTGAAGAGACTTAAGCTCATGATGTTTGATTGAAACTTTTGGATGTGGGTGGGGGTGTGATGTATTTGGCAAAATGTTGCTTGTTGGAGGTTATGGCAAAATGCGGCGATCTCAAAATTTATAGGTTCAGAATCTACCCTATCTGGCGTGCGCCAATGACTTTTTATGTATAATTGGCGTACGCCAATTGGTTCCGGCACATGCTAATTAGTGAATTTTTTGTGAAAATAGCTCTTGCCATTTACATTCTACCTAAACCAATTGACTAACAAACACTTAAACTACAAATTGTGATAACAACACAAAAATGTACATCTAAACTAATTTTTTTTGTTTTCTATTTTTAATTTTTTTGGCTTTTATGTACGCTGCGTTCCTGGAAAGCTTGAAAACCAGACGCCCCATTCTGATGGGTCATTCCTTTGACAGATTGTCATTTATCGTGACCTTTTCAGCACGAAGCCTAACAAGGTCACGACATATTAGCACAGTCGCTCGATTGGCATATAGTACTATCTCTGATGCAATCACCGTCAAAGGTGCAACTTTGATATCCGCCGCTCATACAACTCCTCAATTGCGTACCAAGACAAACTTCCTGGTCTCGCAACCCTTTCAGCACAAACACAGGTAAAAGAGAAACACTTTTCTTACTGATCCATCTCTTGTTGTTACAACAGACACACTTCACAATTGGAGTACCATGATGTACTAGTTCCTTTCCTTGTGACTCTCCTGGCGTTACGCCTAGTTGAACCACCATTTAAGTCTACGATTCTCACTTTTGGCAAAGGGTGACTAGCATGTCGTAAGTCACGACGCTCGATTCTCAAAGTTTCTTTTGCTGTGTGGAGAATAACTAGGCAAATTTCTAGTGGAAGTTTATTTTTCACAAGGAAACTTACTAATAAAATGTACTTTGAGCAAAACATTTCTTCCTCTCTTGTGATTCTGCACGTAAAAGAAAATAATATAGTCCATATTAGCGAAATAATAGAAGTAAATACTAATAAAATTAAAAATGAACCTAATAAACCTAGACATGCTAATTTAGAGTCGTCAGCTTGACTATTTTCGTGTCTATGCATTATTCAACATATTAACCAATTGCACTTCTGCAATTTGGTTAATAATGTCTCCTCCCAGGTAGATTTTGCATCTTTGGCCATTAACTCTGAATATCTCCCCTTTCGTACTTTGTAAATCAAGTGCCCCATAAGGGAACACTTTCATAATCGTGTAAGGTCCGCTCCATTTAGATTTAAGCTTTCCAGGGAAGAGTTTAAATCTAGAGTTAAAAAGAAGAACATGTTGGCCTTCTTTAAAATCTTTTCTGATAATATGGGCATCATGTCTTTTTTTTGTTTTTTCCTTGTAGAGTCTTGAGCTTTCGAATGCAAGATCTCGAATTTCTTCCAACTCATAGAGTTGGAGAATTCTTCGTTCCCCTGCCTTTTTGTAATCATAATTAAGGGTCTTGATAGCCCAAAATGCACGATGCTCAAGTTCCACTGGAAGATGGCATGCTTTGCTATAAACTAACCTGTAAGGCGACATTCCAATTGGAGTTTTGAATGCCGTTCGATATGCCTATAAGGCATCATCGAGTTTAGTTGACCAATCTTTCCTAGACGATCCGATCGTCTTTTCCAGAATCTTTTTAAGCTCTTGATTGGAAAGCTCTACTTGTCTGCTTGTTTGGGGATGATAAGGTATTGCCACCTTGTGAGTTACCCCATATCTTTTGAGCAGGACTTCAAATGGTTTGTTGCAGAAGTGTGATCCACCATCACTAATTATTGCTCTTGGCACACCAAATCTCGAGAAGAGCTTCTTAAGAAATTGAATAACTATTCTAGCGTCATTTGTAGGTGACGCCAAAGCTTCTACCCATTTTGAAACGTAGTCAACTCCAACCAAGATATACTTATTGCTATACGAAGTAGGAAAAGGTCCCATAAAGTCCAATCCCCATACGCCAAAGAGCTCAACTTCTAAAATACCAGATAATGACATATCATTTCTTTTTGAAATATTACCTGTTCTTTGGCAGCGATCACATTGTTCCACATAGGTACGTGCATCTCTATATATGTAGGGCCAATAAAATCCGCTCTCAGATACCCTTGCTGCAGTCCTTGTTGCTCCATAATGACCTGAGTAAGTAGTATTATGACATTGCTCTAAAATATTAGCTATTTCCCAATCAGCAATGCACCGTCGAAGCACCCCATCATTACATCTCTTAAAGAGATATGGATCATCCCAAACAAACAATTTAGCATCCCTGAGGAATTTCTTCCTTTGAGGATAACTAAAGCCTTCAGGAATAATTTCTCCAACTAAAAAGTTGGCAAAATCTGCATACCACGGGGCTCCCACTCTACTTATCATCATCAGAGTTTCATCA